>JAVJIF010003565.1:0-64827 GCA_038442645.1 Agave tequilana
GACATCTAAGCCTCTTCTCGATTTTGCATGTGAAAAGGGGTCAGTTAGTTAGTGCAAGAATAAGAGGTAGATATGATGCACAATTAGTGAAAACTATACTAGTGTACAAGTAAAAATTTAAACTTCCAAATGTACTAACTGGATGTGACTATGTCAAGTGAATAAGCCTGAAGCTCTTAATGTAACAAGTCATATGAACTAAAAAAATGACTAATGGATTGTATATGGATGATTGCCACAAATAACAACCAATACATAATTACTCGAACTTAATATGTAGGTTGGTGATGATAACACTTAACCACCTTAAAGTAGAAAGGAAGAACCAATAAACTCTTGATAAACTCGAAAACCGATATGAAATTTGATGATCATTTACACTTGCATACTGAACTTAAATCATTAAGTATTATACTTTGTGACTGCGCGTAAAAGTTTTGATAAAAGAAATGAACGTTGTTTGAGTATAACTATTGAGCAATCATCTATAATGAACAATTAGAGTAAGTCAAAAACCTAGTTAGTGGACTAATCAACTCTATCAGTTAAATAATAAGATGTATGAAGGGTGGAGTACAACTAAATACAAGACTTACTCGTACAAATTAGGAATTTATGTATTAAAAGTGTAATCAATGGTTAGATAAATATTGAACAATTGATATTGATAATATTTTGTGTGTAAAATGATTGTTGCATGTGAATGATACTGAAGTATGAATGTGATTAAGTGTAACATGAGGTATACAGTTATACATGCTTATACGCATACACCTCTATTTGGATATGCAGTTGCTGATAATATGAATGAGAACTCAATCCATATGAATGAGATACGTAGATCACTTTACTGTTGACTTACAACTCATGTGTGAATGTATAACCAGTAAATCCTATACATCTTATTAATGATTAAGTGATTGTTATCTGAGTATATGTATAAACATGCAGTGAACCACATGAAGTTTTTCGGTAATAGAGCTGATGAGCTGCAAAGGGAACCATAGTGTTTAATCGATATTCATATTGTTACTACACTGGTTGTTGTCTGCGTGTAAATATAAGCATGTCTTTCGCTTTCTTGCTCATTGGAGGAAGGGGCCGGGCAGGAGCCGGTAGGAGGGGGAAGACGGTGTTGTTGTATTATATACGTACATATACATAGGAGGAAGGGGCCGGGCGGGAGCCAGTAGGAGGGGGAAGACAGTGTTATTGTTATATGATGTTTATACATACCACACATATATATAGGAGGAAGGGGTCGACAAGAGCCGGTAAGAGGGGGAAGACGGTGTCATTATGTTATATATCTTTATATAAGGAGGAAAGGGTTGGGCGGGAGCCGACAGGACAGGGAAGGCGGAGATTTATCACACTTCATATGTGAATTGCATATGCATATGAATAACGTATAATACGCCTCTCATTAATATGGCATGTGAGTGTTGTGAAGTGTAATGTGATACTGCTATATGTGAAGTAAGATAAAATTACAAGATATAAAAGTATGTTTTGTGATGCATGTGTTATCTGATCGCATACGCTATATATAAGATGGTGGGTGGGTGATTGGCGCGTCCGTGCATGATATATGAAATACGTATGTGACACATACTATGAATACATAAGAGAGTTTGATAATAAACTATAATTGCCGAGCTAATATTTACTGAACTTATAGACCCTGTAACATGTGGCATAGAATACGGGAAATATCATAAGAAATCAATGACTAAAGACTCGGACCGTCCCCGAAGACTATGAAGCCCAATTGTTTCATCATATGTTATTGAATTTTGTTTCTCTTATTCATTTAGATCTGCTCTATTATTCAAAAATCATGCTTATTATTGATTATATTCACCATTCTTTGATTTTCTTTCATCTTCCCTCACTGAGCTGTTGAGCTCACCCCCTGGCAGATTTTTATGTTTTCAGGTCATGGTGAGGCGAAGACCCAATTTAAGATTTCAAACGCCTTGTTGGAAATCCTATTACATAGAGAAGTTTTATAGTTATAATTTGTGTGATTTTGTAAAGTTCCATTTTGTATATGTTTACAATCTGATTGATGTTATTATAGCATAAGTTAGATGGCCTTGATCTTGATGAGTTGAATTTATAAATAAATTGGTGTTATTTCTGAATACCGAGAGGAATATTCTCAAGCATATGTTCTTTTGTTTCCATATAAGTACGCGATGTCAAGCTGAAATTGTTAGAAAGAGTATAAATAGGCCATTGTGAGCCGAAATATTATTATGATTGCATGGGCGATTGTTGACTTTGATCTACATGTGTGGAGTGAGAATAAGTAAGCTGATGTTTGCCGAAATTATTGTGCATTGAAAGTATATTTGGACATATTAGTATTTACAAAGGAGGTGCTGCAGAATTTTTCAAGAATATTGGAGATGAGTATGATAATATGTTGATCAATATAGATTTTTATGTAAATTGAGATCATTAGAATCTGGGACTGTTACAGTTGGTATCGGAGCCAGGTTATAAAATGAGGATAGCTTAGAATAATTATAGTAGAAAGAGGAATGGATTGGTAGGGCTGATTGTTATGATTGATATGCATGGTTATGTTTTGTATGTATGTGGAATGTTGTTTGATATGGTTGGTCTAAGGATGGTAGGAGTTCTTACGTGTATGATTGATCACTGTCTTATGTTCAGATTATGGTACCCACATGCCATAATTCGGATGTGCTCTGCTAGGGTGTGGGCCCTCAGTATGAACTGCTAGTGGTATGGGACACTAGAGCAAGGGAATGATTAAAATATCAAGTGAGTCAAGATTGATTTGGATCGTAAGGACATAGTATAGAATTGATCAAGAAATATGAATCTTGAGGAGAATGATTAAGAAAGATATTGCATCAAAGAAAGACTTTGTGATATGCAGGAAAAATGCGAAGATTTTATACTTACTCATTTTAGGTAGCAAGTTTCGAGGACGAAACTTTTGTAAGGGGGGTAGAACTGTAACACCCTGGATTATTAAACCCTAATTTAATAATATAAATCTTGAGTTATTAAGTTAATTGAGTGTGTAATGAATTTCAATAATTGTGGGGATGTTAAGTGGTATGTATGAATATACCTACACTATAGTTATTATGTAACTAGTACTTCAATGTGTAGATATACTAGTATTATGCTTGAAATACATGTATTTACCAAGAAAAAAAACAACCATGAAAAAGTTTTCTATGATTTTTAGTGGAGGGAGTAGCTGTGCATGAGAGGGGAGATCAAGGGCCTAGATCTTCTTGTTATGGGGGATTGGACACATGGATGAAAGAGGATGGCAAACTTGTAAAATTTTGGGGTATGGATCTTAAAAGATTCCATGGAGAATTCATCTCTTCATCCTCTTCTTAGAGAGGATTCTTCTATAAAAAAACCTAGAAACACAAAGATCTAACTTCATCTCTATTCCTCACTCTCTCTATTTCTCTTCCCTTCTTTTCCTCTCTTCTCCTTCTCTCTCCTCCCCCTTGGGCATAGATCCAAGCGCGTAGGCATGCAGCGGCCGGCCAGGCGGCGGTCGGCCGTGTGGCCGCGGCCGGCCCGGAGATCAGAGTGAGAAGGTGAGTGGGTTTCTTCTTTCTTTTTTCTCATTTCTCAAGTATCCATCTCTTGTGATTCATAGATCTTGATCTCTTGATTTTGAATGGACTTTCCCTTGATCTATCCATCCAAATTTTCTTTGAAGTTTCATGACCTATTAAAGTATGTAGTGGTCAAATTTTGATCTTGAAATTAATGAGTTAATCCAATTGCATATAATGGATGGATATAATGTTGTATTGTAGGGCATATCATGTGGTGAGGGAAATCTCTTCCCTTTTGACCTAAATTAACTTTCTAAATTTTTAATTTCAACAAATTCTCATCTTGGGTTAAGATTCCATGATTTATTATTCAAGCATACCTAGATTTGAATTTATTGGTGTTAGTTTCTTGAATAGATGAATGGATTTTCACCTATTGAACTCAAGTTCTTTCCTACTTTGATGTTTCATGGGTTCATTTTTGTGGGCTTAGATTGAATAGATGATAAAAAATCCCATCTTGGTCTTGGATTGCATATAGAAATCGATAGATGGGTATGTTGGTAGTTTACTTAGAGATGTCTTCATGTAAAACTCTAGCATGGTATAAACCACTTGCTATTATGGTCCCTTGTGTACAATTAACTACAAATCATATGAACTACATAACGTTGGGTATGAGCTCAATTTACAAAAATTGGTTTAAAGAGATTATAATCACTATTTTTATTAAGACAATAGAAGAGGCAATAGGGTGGGTGTTTTCATGAAAATCTCTAAATTCATTGGAGATAGTTGAAAAAGACTTATTCTTGTTGATATAGAAAAGGCCCCACAAACCCTTCATGTGTAGGACTTGACTTCAAGTTTATTAATTTACAAGGTTAAAGTTTGTCCCTGGATATCTAAAAGAGAAATTTTGAGAACACGACAGTCTCTCAATTAAACCTAAGTTTTCCCTTCATTAAAATTTTGTATACAAAGAAGATGAGATTGTACCCTGAACGTCTACACCTATAATGCCTTGATTGATACTCTAAGAAAGTCTAAGAGGTAGAATAGATGATAAAATCTAATGGTCTTGTAATGAAAGATTTAATTAAGATATCCGAAAGTTTGCAATTTGCAAAATATAAGTCATGGAAGCCTTAAAGGATATCTTGGCCCTGAAGGGAAGAGATAGTAGGTTGGAACTCTCCCATTACTCGTTTTGACTATTCATTATTAATTTAACAACCTCTTCTAACTTTTCCCAAGCTACCAAATTTCCAGGGAACTCTATTAAGTAACAAGAGCAATCACGAATACATTAAGAGTGGGTTTAATACATAACTCAAGTGTAGTCTAATTCCCTTTTACTTGCTCTGACAACTATTTGACAAGGTAACTATTTGGATATGCCATATCAGTCCGTAAATTCACATCATACTCTAATTCCCTTGATCATTTGTACTTCAACTCCTTCTAAGCCTTTGGACTATACTGCAGTAGTGTTATATGCATCATATGTACTAGTAAGCGAAATACTCAAGTGACTCCTACATCATCACTATTTTACCTCCTAAATCGAGATTGTGTATTTAAAGTCACGAATAGTACACCTTAAAATATGAAGTATGGTATTTGAAGCTGGAAAAAAATGAAACTCTGACTGTAGGAAAACTTCTATAGCGAAATGATTCAATGGCTATTCAAAGAGTGGGGAAGATCTAAATTGTACATAGAGTAGTTGAGAAATTATCGAAGACTGTTGTTACATCAGGTTATAAAAGTAACCCATGTTTATCGTTCTTAAGGATCTTTTACGCATTAATTAATAAATTCTAGTAAATTTTGACTATGTTCCTTCTTAGGGCATGTTTGTTTCGCCACAAAACCCCGCAAATCGTAAGTCGTAAAACTTCTTTTCCATTTTCCGCTGTTTGTTTCGCTGAAAAACGAATTGCAAAATACAACTCATTTTTTCACTTGCAGTTGCTACAGTTAAATTTGTGGTCATGTAAATCTCACTTTTACACTCACATTTTCTCACTTGCAATTGCTACAGTTAATTTTGTGGTCATATAAATCTCACTTGTAATACACTTGCAGTTCAAAGCAGTTACTTGATAATCAATATATAATTTAATATTATTAAATATTTAATATTTTTAATAATATTCAATTTTTTATTTAATTATTTAATTATTTTATATTTTTAATCTTTAGTTTTATTATTTTTAATATTGTTTCAATATTTAATATTTTACTAATTTAATTTAATATTTTTATTTAATATTGTTATATAATACTTTATTATTTTATTAATACATATACCAATTTTTTTCTTATTTTATTTAGAGTTAATATTTTATTAATATAACAATATTATAATTTAATATAAAATTACTATATATGTAATTATATATTTTTAAAATATACTCTATTATTATATTAATATTTTATTATGTTAATATTATAATAATATTCATTATAATAATAATTTATTATTGAATTATAATTATATTTTACTTTGTTAATTTTATATTTTTATAATATTACAATAATATTATAATAAAATTTAATATTATAATAATTTTCAAGTATTTTTTAATATTATAATATTTTAACTATATTTTATTATTTTTCTTAAGATTTTTAATATTTATGTTTTATTAGTATTCTTAAAATTTTATTAATGTTCTTTAGATTTCCTTAAAATTTTATATTATTTATTTAGTTAATATTTTAGTAATATTTTACTAATTATACTAATATTTTATTAATATTATTGTTATAAATAAAATATTAAGATTAGTTATATTTTATCTCAAATTTATTAATACAATTTAATTTGCAATAGTAGATTTAATTTAATAGTATTTAAAATATTTGAATCACTGCTACAGTTAATTGTGGTCAAACTTTTTCACTTACACTTTTACGCTATCAACCAAACACCGTAAAACACAATATACTTTTCCATTTACATTTTTATTTACCAACCAAACACCGTAAAACACAATATACTTTCTAAATTACACTTTCACTTTATCAACCAAACACCGTAAAACACAATATATTTTCCCTGCTACAGTTCACATTTTTCATTCTCATTTTACGACTTACACTTGCGACGTTTTGCGGCGAAACAAACAGGCCCTTACTGTCGCCATTCGATTTTATCACAAATAATTACATTGCGAGTTGATGAAGTCTTTCTAATATTTTCCACCTTGATTTCGTATACTACATTAGACTGAGTTATCTAGTCACAAAGCAATGATATGGCTTTTCACAAGTAGGATGAAAAGATTTTGTGATGGTTCATTTAAATGAATAATCAAGTTAGCTCATGAACGATTGAAGGCCGTAAGATACAAATTTGAATTTAGAAGTCAAGTATTCATTTGTGACTATGAATACAACGATTAGGAATTAAGAAAGATGAGGCAAGACTACATTCGATAGCAAGATTCATATGAGTTAGCCTTGTATATGCTAACTTAATTAAGTACCCTCGTAAACTTTGGACATCTAAGACCCTTCTCAATTTTACATGTGAAAAGGGATCAGTTAGTTAGTGCAAGAATAAGAGGTAAATATGATAGCACAATTAGTAAAAACTATACTAGTGTATAAGTAAAAATTTAAACTTCTAACTGGATGTGATTATGGTGAAGTGAATAAGCTTGAAGCTCTTAATGTAACCAAGTCATATGAAACTAGAATGACTAATTGTATATAGATGGTTGCCACAAATAACAACCAATACATAATTACTCAAACCTAATATGTGGGTTGGTGATGATAACACTTAACCACCTTAAAGTAGAACGGAAGAACCAATAAACTCTTAATAAACTCGAAAACCGATATGAAATTTGATGATCATTTACACTTGCATACTGAACTTAAATCATTAAGTATTATACCTTGTGACTGCGCGTAAAAATTTTGATAAAAGAAATGAGAATGTTGTTTGAGTATAACTATTGAGCAATCATTTATAGTGAACAATTAGATTAAGTCAAAAACCAGATTGGAAGACTGATCAACTCCATCAGTTAAACAATAAGATGTATGAAGGTGGAGTACAATTAAATACAAGACTTACTCGTACAAATTAGGAATTTATGTATTAAAAGTGTAATCAATGGTTAGATGAAATATTGAACGATTGATATTGATAATATTTTGTGTGTAAAATGATTATTGCATATGAATGATACTGAAGTATGAATGTGATTAAGTGTAACATGAGGTATACAGTTATACATGCTCATACGCATACACCTCTATTTGGATACACAGTTACTGATAATATGAATGAGAACTCAATCCATATGAATGAGATGCGTAGATCACTTTACTGTTGACTTACAACTCATGTGTGAATGTATAATCAGTAAATCCTATACATCTTATTAATGATGAAGTGATTATTATCTGAGTGTATGTATACACATGTCGTGAACCACATGAAGTTCTTCGGTAATAGAGCTGATGAGCTGCAAAGCAAACCATAGTGTTTAATCGATATTCATATTGTTACTACATTGGTTGTTGTCTGCGTGTAAATATAAGCATGTCTTTCACTTTCTTGCTCATTGAAGGAAGGGGCCAGGCGGGAGCCGGTAGGAGGGGGAAGACGGTGTTATTGCATTATATACGTACATATACATAGGAGGAAGGGGCCGGGCGGGAGCCGGTATGAGGGGGAAGACGGTGTTATTATTATATGATGTTTATACATACACACACACATATATATAGAAGGAAAGGGCCGACGAGAGCCGGTAGGAGGGGGAAGACGGTGTCATTATGTTATATATCTTTATATAAGGAGGAAAGGGCCGGGCGGGAGCTGGCAGGATGAGGAAGGCGGAGATTTATCACACTTCATATGTGAATTGTATATGAATATGAATAACGTATAATACGCCTCTCATTAATATGACATGTGAGTGTTGTGAAGTGTAATGTGATACTGCTATATGTAAAGTGCGATAAGATTTCAAGATATAAAAGTATGTTTTGTGATGCATGTGTTATCTGAACGCATACACTATATATAAGATGGTGGGTGTGTGATTGGCGCGTCCGTGTATGATATATGAAATACGTATGTGACACATACTATGAATACATAAGAAGAGTTTGATAATAAACTATAATTGCCGAGCTAATATTTTACTGAACTTATAGACCCTGTAACATGTGGCATAAAATACAGAAAATATCATAAGAAATCAATGACTAAAGAGTCGGATCGTCCCTGAAGACTATGGAGCCCAATTGTTTCATCATATGTTATTGAGTTTCTGTTTCTCTTATTCATCCAGATCTGCTCTATTATTCGAAAAATCATGCTTATTATTGATTATATTCACCATTCTCTGATTTTCTTCTATCTCTCCTCACTGAGCTGTTGAGCTCACCCCCCCCCCCCACAGATTTTTATGTTTTCAGGTCATGGTGAGGCGAAGACCCAATTTAAGATTTCAAGCGCCTTGTTGGAAATCATGTTACATAGAGAAGTTTTAGAGTTGTAATTTGTGTGATTGTAAAATTTCATGTTGTATATATTTACAATCTGATTGATATTATTATAGCATAAGTTAGATGACATTGATCTTGATGAGTTAGATTTATAAAATAAATTGGTGTTATGTTCTGAATACCGAGAGGAGTATTCTCAAGCATATATTCTTTTGTTTCCATATAAGTAGGCGATATCAAGCTGAAATTGTTAGGAGTATAAGTAGGCCGTTGTGAGCCGAAATATTATTATGATTGCATGGGCGATTGCTGACTTTGATCTACATGTTTAAAGTGAGAATAAGTAGGCTGATGTTGGCCGAATTATTGTGCATTGAAATGTATATTTGGACATATTAGTATTTACAAAGGAGGTGTTGCAGAAATTTTTAAGAATATTGGAGATGAGTATGATAATCTATTGATTAATATAGATGTTTATGTAAATTGAGATCATTAGAATCTGGGACCGTTACAGGAGCCGTCGAATCAGAGTAGGTCGGGTCGAGTCTGGTCGGGTTTAATGGGAACCCTAGTTTAAATCTCGGTAGGACTTCCAGCGCTTAGGGTTTTCGCTACATCATCGAGCTCAGAACAAGCGGCGTTCAAGACGAAGCTCGCTCGTAAAGAAGATGAGGTCGATCCCTCACTGGATCTGCATGCGAATTGACGGCGACGACAAAGATGACCCAACAACGACAATGAAGACATCGTCTGGATCTGGAGGACAACAAAGAATACGACGGTGACGACGATGAAGACGGAGTCGGTGAGTGACAATGATGAAAATTGTCGTCGATGAAGATGAAGGCGGAAGACGGAGATGAAGATTAAAGCTGATGGCGATGAAGACGAGGAAGACAAATGCGACAAGGTGGCGAAGAACTGTGGTGAAGGCAACTGTTAGATGGAGATGACTGCGATGAGGCGGACGACGACAAGGGAAGGTGGCGTACTGAAGTGGTAGGGTTAGGGTTTGAGGAGATCGGGCGTAGAAGATGAACATTTTTTTTGGGAGAAATTGGGATTAGCGTTTGAGTTTATGAGTGTCTATGATACCATGTTAATATTGCATTAGAGATTGGGAGAAAAAAGTTGAGTCCCAAGTCTCATACTCTGATATATATATATATATATATATATATATATATATATATATATATATATATATAATCAATACATAGTAATCCTAATCAATCAGGCAATGTGAGACTAAACCCAATACACCAATACACATCATCTCTCTCGACAGGAGTCAATGCAATTATACAAATCACAAAGGTTAAAGTTAACAAAGAACAATTTAACCAACTTTAATAGAATTATCGAGTCCTGTAGCATGGAAGAATTTAGGAATAAGACCCCCCGGTATTGTTTTCCGCCTTGAGTTTCTATATGAGAAAAGAAATAACCTCCAACAAGATCAAAGTATTAGTTAAATGATGATGAGCTTGTGGAAACATGATCAACCACTAACAAAACAAGAAGACAAATTATTGTAAAACAATTATTAGGCATTTATACCATTTTTTTGTAAATAAAGGATTATCAATATATAGGCAGCAAGTTGTGGTAGCATAACTACAGTAAAGGATGCAGTGTTTTAAATATCAGTTGAGTCGGCTGAGATATCACCCGATATATCGTTTTTTGCCTACTGCTGATACGATATGAGAAAATCGTCACTCATATCGTTTGCAATAAAAAATAGCCAATATTTGAAATATCAGCCGATAAATCACCTGATATGAGCTAGCGTGAAATCGGCCGATATAGATTTATTTTAATTGAGTTAGTTTTTTTTTAACCCATCAACATTGAGCCCAAACCCGACCCATCACCCGACTATATAAGTGTTGCATCATTAGGGCTCGATAAAATCGAGCCCTAATTTTTTTCAAATTTAAAGACACAAGAATTTTATCTCTTTTATTATATTTTTCGTTCATTGATTTTCAGGTAAGTAAATTATACAACTTCTAATCTTATATTTTTCAATGTCATGAAATAACTTATTTATTGCTCGACCAACGACTGCATGCAAATGTACAATATTTTTTTTTACTGTTTTTGCATGCATATTACATCATTTTTATTTGATAGATGATATCTATGACACTAAACTAATTTTTAGTTATCAATATTTCATTATATATAGTGTCCGATATGAACGCCCCGATATGTGTGCGTATCCCCGATATCTCCCTCGATATCCGATATGAAAAAAAAAAAACCTATCCATACAATCCCAATCTCCGATATTTAGAACCTTGAAAGGATGTCAACCAAAAGGTGGCATAATTATAACTAGAGGCATTGACTAACAATTAAGAACACTAAAGCAAGGAAGGTGCTAATAAAGGACAAGGAAGCACTAATGTATGAAATATGTAGTCTAAGCCAAAAGAAGACAATGTGTGAGAAACCAGAACACAACCTCAAGAAGAGAGAGAAGAGAAGAAGATGACACCAGAAGAGTTATAATGATGTCTTTCAATAGAAGTTCAAGACAACATCTTTCAGCTAATTTCAATAAAATGCTGATAGTGACTATAAGGTTTTCCTTAGAAGAATGTAGATAAATAAGCAAAAGTTTTTCTAGGTCCCTCAAATAACTTGACAGGAGCATGATATTTAAAATTCTGTTGATATTAATTTGGCCAATCCACTTGTGGAGCCTTCCGACTATGAACCCATTCAGATAGAAAAAGCCTAGAATGATGGTGAGGGTAGTGATCATGATGGTCGAAAGGATGTATGTATATTATCCCCAGAACATCCTTGTGAAAAGCACCATTAACAAGTTATCATCATGACAGGAAATCAATAATGGTTAGTAGATATTACATACAGTAATTGACCGATTTAGTTCTACCCACCAAGAATACACAGAAAAACCAACCTTTGCAAACAGATTGTGGAAAAGGCATGAGACAAATGATCCTCCGCTGAGTCCCAGACCAAGATATGTTAATTTTATGGTAAAGAGACCAAATAAAAACTTTGGTAAGATTTAATCCAAGTAATTGTCAATCCAAATTTTCAAGTGCTTCAATAAATCGAACTTCCATTCTTCTTGCCAAAAATGAAACCTACATAACTGTAAATTCAATAACGAACCATGCTGCAATCAACTAGAGATAATTCAAATACTTGTTATCCAGTGAACAAATTCTACAGTATGATAATACTGATTTAAATATATTTTCTATTTTACAACCTCTACTAGTCAACCTAGAACTTCGAAAGAAAAATGGTGCAATTCGCTTTTTGGCATTTGGAGCTATGTTTGGGAAAGACCCATGCATAGTTAATTTCAGGAATCATATCTAACAAAAAATGCAGTTATGTCATATTACTAGCGAAAATATCAGTCATGTTCCCTGATTCTAGTTCCCTTTAATTTTGCAATAAAAAACTAAAATCCAGTATATTGATGATATTATAATTTCTTCAGACCAGCTCTTTCTGTAAGATTTTGATAAACAAGAATCAGATTACTATATCTTAGTTATTTATAGGAGCATAGACCAAACATAAACACCAAAAGTGCAAAGTTTAGTGTGATAAGTATAAAGTTGATTGAACCAATGGATAAGCCTCTAAATGCGCCTGCAAGTAATAGACACCAAAGGTTGATGCATAAATAGAACCAATGTGTGCAGACAAAATAATATTAATTAGAAATTGCTGCTATAACAGAGGTAATTAGTAAAACAAGGTCACCTTCTATCACGGACTATGCGAACATCTGTCACACAGCCAAACCTCGAGAATTTCTTTTCTAAATCCCTCTCAGTAGTAACATAGCTAAAACCTGCAACAAATAAATTGTTCCCAGGCTTGCCCAATCCTGTGTTGCGATTAGCAGGTGGCGACCAAGGCCTTCTTGGAGAAGGGCGACGAGAGTAACTTGGTGGAGGAGACCTACGCCTTGGAGACGGCCTTCTCCTGTTAACGAAAAAAATGAACCACAACAATTTAAGGGAGAAATATAGGGATAAATGATCATGCATAAGATATATATAAAATAAAATTTTTGTTCCTTCCCTAACGCCTAATAGATTATTCTGACTTGTGTTCAAAACAGACATGCCACCTTACCACACCAGGTGCAATACACGGTAGAGACAGGCAGAAAATGTACAACAATGTGTACTGGTAAGAAAAAAACTAAGAGAACGGAGAAAACATAAATATAACCAATTTTTGTTTCCAAATTGGAGAGCCCATCTGAATTCCTAACAATAGATTTTTTTTTGCTTGTAAGAATTTCTATTTAAATGAAGGGAGAACACACGGAAAATCACTGAAATCTGACACAACCCGCTAAACAATCAATACCTGTGGTTAATGATATTTTATAATTTCAGTGGAGTTCCAAGATCCAAGTATCCTAACAGCCAAACAACTTGGGCAATGAAAACCCTTGCGGGACCCATTGTGGGACCACTGGGACCCGCTTTTGAGGAAAAGCTTTTCCCCATGAAACCTGACATTCGTCAGGTTTCCTCCAGCATCTTTCTGAGCCAAACAGCCCCTTAATGAGGAATGCCATTTCCTAACAATGAATTAATTTCCAGACAACGTGGAATGAAGTTCAAGAAGGTTGGATCAGAAGAGGCGGAAAGCAAACTTGAGAAATTATAATAAGAAATAAGAGCTAGTTCACCTTGGGGTCTTCGATTACAATCCCTTGCATGAGGAGACCTTGATCTAGATCTACGATGGTGATCTCTTCTACGTCCAGGAGAATCCCTTCTCCTCACAGGCGAGCGTGATGTTGACCCACCCCTCCTCCATGAAGAGTCTCGCCTCCGAGGAGATGAAGTTGTGTGTCTCCTTGGAGAACCATCCCTGTGGTGAGAGTCTCGCTGTGTGGTCCTCTCTGGGGGAGATTTCCTCCTTGCAGGAGATGAATGATCGTGCGAGGAAGGTCTCTTGTGACCCCCTCTATGTTTTTCCGGAGACGGTGAACGTTTTCTTCTAGATGGGTGGGCGAAGGTGCTGATTTCTTGTCAATATTCGCTGGAGATTTTACTCCTTGCCTTGAAGATGGATGAGTGTGAGGAGACTGTTGGGAATGGAAAGACCCCTCTGCAGAAATAGAAAATTGTCTCTCAGGTGATGGTGAAGCATTTTGAGTTCTCTGAGGAGAATGCAGACTAGAATTTTCCCATACCATCCCTCCATTTTCTGAAGCTGCTATCACTGAGGAGTAATCATCTTCCTTCATTTCAGTACGGGGGCTCAAGCTTCCACCATCAATTTCTGCATGGACTACAGGCTTCTCAGGATGAAAATTTGCTGAGGCATTTCTCACACCTCCATTCCCAGCTTCATCTAATGCAGGAGATTTTGCAATCTGACGGTTAAAAGCATCATCACTCATTATCTCATGACAGTTGTCATTATCGCCTGTCAAAAGAGAATTATGAGCTGATGGATATGAATCTTCAATATGAAACTCGTTGTATGTTTCATTGACATTATTATCAAGAAAATCACCAGGATGAGCAATATGACCAGCATCCTCAGCCACATCTTTATTGTCATCGCTCTGATAATCCTCCACAGTGAACCTCTGTTCCTCGGTACCATAATCAAAAATCTCCTCTCCATATCGTTGTGATTTAGATCAGATTCGGTTGGTAAGAAAGACTCTCCATGGTTTCCGGCTGGGAACGACAAGTCTCCATGGTTTGATTTCATTATAGGAGATTGCAGTCCCTCATTTTCAACACCAGCATGCATGACAGGTGAGACAGGGTACTCTTGATCCAAGTAGACTTGTGGTCCATCATTTGGTACTTCATTTTCATGCGCAAAATTTTCGCCCCTCTGATCATCCTTGTTCCCAAATAAGCCTAGGTCAGGATTTTTCACAGGAGAAGACCGATCCTCTTCCATGATTCCTTCAACAGCTTTGTCAGGTGAATCAATATCCATCCTATCACAAAACTCAACAATGAACAACGACAAATAGTTATTATCTAACTAAAAAACAGAATAACAGAAAATAAAAATTGGTATAGCACAGTGGCACTGGGCTATATTTGGCTTCCATTCAATTTAGAATATGAAACACATGCACAAAATATAAACAAATGAACAAAACCAAAATTTGTTTTCTGGTTATCATGCATCGTCATTGACTGAAAGGTTGAAACTTATATTGATAAATTTTTATTAATTTATTCTTTAGTAACTTAGAGCATCTTCAGCTGGATATATGCAATTAACAAATTAAAACATATTTGTTGTCACTTGAATCACTTAAATGGATCTGATAAACAAAGGCAAGGTTCAGTAAATCCACTACACATGCATAATGTTGAGAATTTTTCCAGTACTACCATTGTCTTTTATAGTATCCATGCAGAGTTCCAACATTTTATCTGTACAGGGAATGAAACCTTCTCCAGAGTCCAGGCAAATGATAACCAGCAAGGTTGTAAAGGACAGAGTCGGCAAGTGGGCAGCCAGGTTCAGACAAGGTGAATGAGAATATATCAGTGTTGTAGTTTGCCTCTCGCCACCATTTGCTACGACAAGCATGGAGTTGTGTGGCGGTAGAATGCCCCGTATATCGGAGCCAAGAAAAAGAGAAATTGACATGTTAGGATGTGTATATAGAAATTAGTTAATTTAACCAACCTGCTGGCCCACCTCAAGTGAAGTTGGGTTATGGGGAGTCCCACGTTCAAGACATGGCTATGGCCTTTGTCAAAAAATAAAATAAAAATAAATTCCTAACCCCATATACTCTCACTCTCTCCTTTAACATAGAGAAACCCAACATAGAAACTAGATGAAAGCATGGATCAAGCGGCAAGCAATGGGTGGTGCGCAAGAAGATGGTTTACCAATCAAGCCCACAACCTTATTTATTTCTCTCTCTTTTCTAAACTTTCCTCTACCTCTACTAGTTAGGAAAATTTCCTACCCAAAGACTAGACCAGCATGCCTATAGGGAAAGTTCCTTCGTTGTCTACAACTTTATCAGCCGGGAATATTGCAATAACCAAGAAACTTGATGTTGGGTAGACATCCAGATTTAACATTTCATCGAATCTTTATCTGTGCATTAACAACAACGACAATGACAATGGTCATGACAACTAGATCAGGAAGCCTATTTTAGGTACCTTGGCCCTAGGATAGGTGCCCAATGTTGTAAACCATCTTCCTTTTATCTTCTGGAATTGGAAGTGTGCTGTCAAATTTGTCACATATAGTCAAAGAGTAAGAAGGATAAAGGATGTGAAGAAATAAGAGCTCAATCAGAAAGAGTCGACCTCTAATTTTATGACTAACCCACTCTACTCAGCCACTTTCTTTCAAATCAAGTTGTGTGGGATTGGTTATAAGATACAGTCCGACAAGCATCAAACCCTAATCCTTAGTATCTCTCATCCCCCCCCCCTCAATCTTTTTGTGGCAGCCAGTAAACTGTCCCATGCTCACTCTCTGTAACCAAATGCGACTTGGTCATTTCCTTCTAAGTCAAGATGAGCACAAGAGCAAAAGGAGGTGGCGGGCATGTGCGGGCATGTGTTCCCCCTGACCTAGAAAAACTCTATATATTCGATAGCTTTTTTGAGGTTTCCCACATTATTCTTGGTCATTCTCTAACATTTGTAATAAAGGCTACACAGGTTCTAATTATGGCCCATACCTAACCATGTGTCTGTAGAATACCTTTGCCGATACCTCCCAAAGAGTCAATCGACCACACTAATCATAATAATAAGTGGGACCTTTGGCCAATTATGATGATACTAGAACTACAAAGTTAAAGTAGGCCCTTGCTCATGCATTAGTAATAAATATATTGTCACAATGCAAAATATTTAAGTATACAATAGTTAGAAGCATGTTTATTATTAAAACTATTTTGCATCATACACATCTTTCCTTTACCATCTTAAACTTTAAACACTTCCATTTAAAACATTCAATCTTATATTGATCTAGCCACAACAACCTAATGCATATTCCATTTCAAACAGTTGAAAAGGGAAGGGATTTCATTAATTAGTACTAAGTAATGGAGGAAATTCATACAGTAGGACAAAAGATTTGCTAGGTTGGCCCTCACTGAAAATGAAATTTCCTAGGCCCGCCCCTGGTTGTGTAGGATTGATTATAATCAAGCTCCAAACTATCGCCTCATACCAACATGACTAACACTGATATTGTTGTTACGTGACCCGATATGACCAAAACGATACCAATATTGCCGATATAACGAGCCAAAACAACCGATAAAAACAACCGACATTGCCAATTCTAATACCAAAAACCTATGGCTGATACCAATACCAATACCAAGATTTCAAAGCATGGTTATAATATAAGGTTAAATAACAACCCATCCCAACCCAGCCCAACCACTTCCTTCAAAACCAGGTTGAGTCAAATCAGATTGGTTATAAAGAACAACCAACAGGAAGCATCAGACCTTAATACTTATCTTCGGTTCCCTCAATCCTTGTGTGGTGGCCAATATAGCTTGTAGCTCCCTCCTGCTCATCCTCTCTCACTTTTTTCCCTTCTCAAGGTGCCTCATCGGGCTCCTCTGACCTTAGATACAATGTATAAGGGGCACTCATCTAGGCAGGTGTTGATCCGTCTTTTAGAACCTTCAATGCTAGACACACCTAGGAAGACACTTTGGCAATCTTTTGGAATATTGATAAATTGCCCAAAAATGCATAGAATATAAGCTGCAATCCTGATTCGAACTTGGTCGTGATTATCAGTGAGAAGAGTGGACATGAATATCATTATCTGAATACATAGAAAGTACAAATTGGCGTTGCAAAAATGGCATTATCAAGCATGCACCAAACACTCACAAGCAAGCAGGGAGATCATTAATGCCCTTGAATTGAATAAACATTTGCTGTATTCATGACTTTTCTGTCATTCAAATTCCCCACAACTAATACCCACCTACCCGCCCCCGTGTTTTTTTTTTTTTTTTTTTTTTTTTTTTTTTGGGGGGGGGGGGGGGGGGTGGCAACAAGAACGCGTACAAACATAAAGATGCAATAAGATAACCAAGAAAAACAGCAAAATCTTTATTGATTGACATTATTGCTAAATGAACTGAATCGCCAAGGAAGATAAGATCCTAAAATTCTAGTAGTTTTTCTATTTTTAATTTGACTTTTTATTAATATAACATTGGTAAAATTCAACTCCACAAGTGTTGCATATAACACCTTATTTTTTTTTAGCTTTCCCAAAAGATAAAGAAGAATGGTTGAGTTAGCTGACACACATGATATGTATGAACCGATTCCAAAAAAACGTAATTGAAAATCTTGTCTAATGCATCAACTCTATTAGATACAAAGTGATAATGTCCCTACATGACATAATGACATTTGGATACACATTTCCTAATTGTGCTTCATACTCAACTTTTCCTAGTTGTATCTATGATCCTATTCCCCAATTGACATGAAAAAAAAATAATTATATCAATTTACCCATTTGACTTGAAAAGGTAACAATAAAATATATGAGTCTTAAAGATGAGAAATAAGTATTAGGTGTCAGATCATCTAGCTAACTATATTATTGATATTCTATCCTTATAGGGAGAGAAGAAGGGAAAATAGAAATATAAACAAAAAAGTTTCTTCCCAGGAATATACATAAATTTTGCAATCAGGCTTTATAGGTTGCTAACTCTTAATGTAAATGTCATACCATTTTGTTTTTTTTGGCTCATTTTATGCCTCAAAGATGAATGCAATTCCTTATTGCAAATCTCATAACCGTATCTCTTTATCAAAAAAAAAAAATCTCATTTGAGGCTTGAATAGATTGTAGGCCTGCCACATTGTTGTATGAACTCAAATTGCATGACCTGGGGGAAAATTTTGGTTTTCCTGCCTGCCAACTAGGGGCCAAAGGATTCATAGCTGAGCCATCTGCCACTAAAAGTCGATGTCAGTAAGACATCTGGGCATCAACCTATGGCATAGACCTTGTTTTGTTTCTTGGGCATGTGCGTGCATGTTTGAGCTCTAAGCTTGACATTGAGTCATGCTCCATTACAGAATCAATTTTGTTGGGATAAAGCCCAGGTTATATGATGAAGTGTTAATGATAGTCATCAGTAAACTGCAACACCCAATTGACAGGAATGAGCAACAGGATAATTAAAACAATTTCAGGAAATGGATAAAATATTTCTTTCAAAAAAGAAACTAGAGTAACAGCATAAAACGGAATCAATGAGCATATCAAGTTCAATTATCAGGCTCCCACGAACGCAAATCACAACCCAAACCCTAAATCCTCAAACTCCCAAGAATGCGACCTCAATCAGGAATTTAATTAAAAACATCCCAAAATTTCAAGAATTGCGTGTAAGCCTAACCCTAGCTTACAAAAAGTTTCAATCTAATTTGCCCTCAAATACCAGAAACTCCACTAAATCTGCACCCACATCCAAAAAAGAAAACGAAAACAATTCCAAGCTTCCCTCCCTCCAAATTCATATACTAACAACACAACCAAATTAACAAAAATCCTAATTTCCAAATTGAAATAAAATTCTTCGTCTCCCACCTCCAAAAAGCCCCCCAAACAAAACCAAAAAAAATTGCAGAAAACGATGAACGCCGTACACAATTACAAAATGCTAGCTACCGATCAGAAGCAAAGGGAAAGGATTACCTTGGATCGAGCTGAGAGAGAGTGGAGTGAGGGATTGAACAGAACAGGTCTCCAATTTCCCTTTCTCTTGTGTTTGTTCGGTTATCAGATGGGGTAGAACGCTAACCCACAGAGCTTACATGAGCCGGGGATCCGGTCACCGACCGATCCCTGAAACGCTCGCGGATATTTGCCCGTGGCCACATCCAGGGCAGCAGGGCTGGGGGAGTTAATCTCACCGGAGTACTTGGGATCTGAGACGAATTAACCGCAGTAGCTAATGTGATCAAGTGGGACCGTTTTAAAGCGGAATTATCTTGAAGTACCAAGATAATATTATTTGACTGAACATTATTGTATGAAATAGGAAATTAAGGAAATTAAGCTAAACTTAGGACAATGCATGTATTAAAAAATTGTCACCTCGTCTTGTTAGGGGTTAGCCTAAGCTGCCGATACATTTCGAATAAATTTGGCCGCTAAGGTAAAGATTTGATCAGGAGTTCACTCGGGTTGTTTTTTTCATCAGGGAGGTTTTGTGTGTCTTTTGTATTTTCATTTATGCTCGTTTGTACTGATATATCCTTCAACTTTAGTATTTGCGTGTGCATTCGAGGTAGAGAAAATTATTAGCGCTTTCATTTACATTTTTGAAATTATTTTTATTAAAATTTTAATAATAAAACCGTGAGGATCTTCTGAATTCACTGTTTACTCTAAGGGCGTGTTTGGTTGCAAGGAAGTAAGTGTAATAAGGAAATGGGAAAGTATAATTGCTCACTTTCCTATCTATTCAAATACCGGAAAAGAAAAATAAGAAAACCCCTTTCTTGTTTCTCTTTTCTTTTTCTCTTTTCTCTTTTACATAACCATTTCTTCGCTTTCAGAGTGTTACAGTTAATTTTGTGGTCACGTAAATCTCATTTGTAATGAGTTGTAGCACAAAACAGTTAATTTTTTGATAATGAAAATCTCACTTGCATTCTAATCACAGTCTATTTTATATTTTCTTAATTAATTTTTATTTTAATATTATTTTACGGTCAATTTTGTGATCAACTTTGTCACTTCCACTTCCATGTTACCATCCAAAAACTGAAAACACATAACATTTTCCAATTACACTTTCCAACAATATCTAAACACCGAAAAAATTACTAACCAATTCTCAAGTTCCAAAGGTAACTATTACTTTCTCGCTTCTTCACTTCCTTGCTTTCACCCTTAATCAAATATGCCCTTAAAAAAAATAAATAAATAACTCATCACATGAAGATCTATATTATTACAGTGCAAAGCCTTGCAATCTTTAATTTGGAAGTTTATTTGCTTGTAGTGTCACAAATTTCTCATCGTTTTAATTTTCATTTTACATTTAATTTTTCTTTGAAAATTAGTCTAAATTACGTGCATCAGACGAGACTAATAATAAGAACATCGAATCAGTAATCGCAGGCATCTATTGAGGCCAGTAAGAAGTAACAGGAAGGTAAGTTACAGAAAAACACCACGGATTTGTCAGCTAAGTCCATTAAAACATTCTCTTTTTCTTGAGAAATTAAGAAGCAAGGTTCCTTAGACCAATGATTCGACATTGTTGGAGTGATATTTCACTCTCTTTTTTTTTTTGTGGAAGTTCGTTTGTTCGAATCTCCTCATTCGCGGTGGGCACGAGGAATTTTTGAGCTATAATATATGTGTGTACTCGGAAACATATTACACAACAGTTCGTCTTTGTATTGTATGAAGGCCATTAGGTTCTACTAGCAGTTTATGGAGACTCACTCGCGATGTATGAAAATTATATATGGAGACTACTAACAATTTTGTAGAAGCTCTTATTGTGGTTCATGAGTATGTACCGAGTGTTTCTCTCTCCCTCATGAAAAAATTTCTTTCATACGGTATGATGAAGTTTTTTCTCATTTGAGTTATGATATAAGCCTACAGGCTTTTCTCAAAGAAAAAAACATCTGACTAATTGCTTGCAACATTTGTTACAACAATTTTAGAAACGATATTTTATTAAATTCCATTAAACTTTGTTAAGTTTTGTGAAACTTGGTCTAAATAATGTGATAATTACACTGTTGGGGATGAAAATGGGGCTTCTTTTTTTTATTAGAAGTGTGATTAACACTTTTTATTTTATTTTTTTGAAAGGTGGGTCCGATTATCTCTTGATAATGAAAGTTATTATGTTGAATTAATGAGATCATTATTGTTCCAAGTAGATGGATTTCCCTATCAATTGAGCAATGCTCTTACGTGACAGAGAAACTCAATTAATATAGGAGCGCCGGTTGGATTTTAGTCTGATTCAGAGCTGCAAATCATAATAAATTCTTAAATTCACTGGGATCTAAACCCAATAATTTAGGTCTAGATTTCATATTATTCATCCAATAATTCTTGTAAATATTATAGTTTCTACTGAACAGGGCAGACTCACATCCAAGTGTGGGCTCACATTAGATTTTATAAAATAATAAAATACTATATATAGTTTGTAATTTTTTTTAATATAATCTCTTCTTTTTTAATTGAATTTCGTAATATAAAGGCACATTTGAGTGATAATTCAAATAGAAACTTACAAATTTCACAAGTTCAAATTTTAATGTGTGCAACATTTTTTTTTTTTTTTTTATTTCTTTATCATCTTAGGTTTATCTCAATATAGAGAATTTTTATATTGAAAATTTTTATTATATTTATGTTTGTATTAAAAAAAAAACATCTTGCATTCGTGACTAGAAATCAAACAAACGAATTCTTACAAGATTTGCTCTTAAGGCCTAACGTGTGGGTCCATACCCATTGAAATTCACTCAATGACCTAAACATAAATCTTTGAGTTGTTATTCAAGTCTCCCTCGTCAGACAAGTCAATTTTATTAAAAATTAAATTGAAATAGTACAGATTTTCCTACTAAAGTATGTTACCTTTGGTTTAATTGCTTAAAAAGAAAAAAATTAGACATGTACAAGCATGAGAAAATAGTTTTATATACATTATGTGATTAATTGTACTCTATCAAATAAACTGCCTGGTACATTTCATAGATTGAGACCCAAAAATTAAGTCATTTTGAATCGGATTCTTGGGTTCCATTATCCCCCCTAGCTTAGGATCTAGTTTCCAAAAGAAGAGGGAATTAAAAAAAATAATGAAAAAGAAAGAGAGAGAGAAAAATCTTGGGCCACTAGGTCTGTTGGTCATTGACTTGTCCGACACGTTTCAGGCTTGGGCCGGGCCAGCCTATGGCAAATTTCAACCGTCGATTTTTAATCCCATGGCCACCTGAGATCCTCAAATCGTAAGCTTACGCGCAGCCCGACAACTTGCCATTCCGTTGACCTCGTATTCGTATTCCCTCGTGGGTAACGTCGTGAGTCTCGGACCTACCCACGTGTTCCACGTCAAACGCAGAAGTCGGTCACCTCACCTCCCAGCACCCTCGCCTCCCCAGCTCTCCCTCCGTCATTCTGCCTCTAAAATTGGGCTGTGAGCTCACCACATGGATCCGAAAACACCAGCTGGGCCCACTAGGGGTGCGAAAAGGGCGGGTCGGCGTTGAATCCAAAAACACCAGTTGGGCCCCAGTAGGGGTGTGAAAAGGGTGGGTCGGCCCGGCTAACTCGCCTGGTACCGGCCCGGGTTAGCCCAGGCACTTCCCAGCCCTGGTCACCGGTGCCGCTACCAGTCCCGGGCACCCCCTGGCATGACCGGGTTCGGCCGCTGTGGCCCGCGGCCCAGCTGGGCCGAGAACACAACCGTACCCGGTCCGTTTCTGAGCCAACCCGGGCTACCCGACCAACCGCTATTGGCTTTTGTAATTTTTTTTATTAAACCCCCCCAACGGTTATATTAGCCCAAAATATAGCCGTTTGGAGAGGTTTCGTAATTTTTTTTTACAAGTCCACGGTGTATTGTCCAGAATTTGTTTTTTTGTAAAAAAATTACATTTTAACTATGCATTCCGCTCTATAAATACCCACTCTTTCTCACTTTATTTCATCACAAAAAAAATATCTCTAATAATCTCTAAAAATTCTCTTAAATTCTCAAGTGTTCAAACTCTCAAATGTTTTCAGGTGATCAAACTCCCTCAAGTTCTCTCAAACTACTCAAGTGCTCAAACTCTCTCCACCTCTCCTCAAGTCCTCGAGTGATCAAGCTCTCTCAACCTCTCCTCAACTTCTCAAGTGCTGAGGCTCTAACAATTTCTCTAAAGTTCTGGTATTTATATTTTTGTCAATTTTAGTTTAAAAATGGATCCACACTATTAATCAGTAAGCACTAGCAATTTTTTTCTTCTAGGTAGAATCGTGATTTAGATTTAACTAGTCAAGAATAGTATGATTGGCATATGCCTTTTCTCGACACTCTAATACTTCTATTAACACAACTGGAAAAATCATCCACAGATTTTATTGTTTTATCTGAGCCACCTTATAATGCACCTTTTACTTCCATTGTCGAAATTGCTTCCATGACAGATGGAAATCTGAGGTTGAAATTTTTTTAAAAAAAAGAAATAATTAATGGAGTTAGGAAGGCTATATGTAAGATTTGTCCTAGTGTTTCTTATGTTTTTTCAAAAAATAATGAATCCGGTGCACTAATTTGAGGAACCATCTGGTGCCAAAAGTTATTTAGACGAGTATCTACAAGAATAATTGGCTCGATGCAGAGACAAGAAGTCAGAATAAAATCATAAATGAAATAATTAAAGACTTCCCAGAAGATGAACGAAGAAATGAAGATCTTTTGTATTTGTATAATTATATTTATATCAATTTCAATATATATAATACATGTGTTATTTTATCAACTTATACAGTTATACTTCAATTATTTATATCAATCTTTTGTATTTGTATCAATTTATTTAATTTATTAGATTCTTAATAAAAAAATTACATTTGCGCTTTACAACTTGTATCAAATTTGTCCACAATTGAGTGTTTTTTTAGATTTTTAAGATTTTTTTTAGATTTTTAAAGATTTTTTTCAAATTTTTTACAATTTTTTAAAATTGTCAAAGAGTTTTTTTTATACATAACCCGGGTCGACCAAGCCCGGCCATCCCGGCCGCGTGCGCGGGTCGTGCCTGGGTCTCCCTTATGGGGACCGGGCCGGGCTGATCAGGAGAAACGGGCGGGCCGGGCCAGTGCCGGCCGAGCCGCAGCCCGCCAAAAACAGGAGGGACCCAGCCCGTTTCGCACCCTAAGGCCCCACTAATTGAACAAGAATAAATCTACTCCTTTTTTCCCTAAAATCCACGGTTGATTCGAATCAGTGATAGATTTTTAAGATAGTTGCACCTGTCAATTTGCCGATGGACTTTATACATATATTATGGGACCCAATGTCTCGCTCATTCTCATCCTCCAGCTGCCCAGCCGGTCTCCACCATGGCACTACATCTCAACCATGGAGACACTTATATGAGGGCGTGTTTTGTTGCACCTAAAAGGAAGAAAAGTAGAGTTTGTGTGAGTTCCAGCTTTCACTCCTTTGCACTAATCTTGGTGGTTTGTCAAATTAAAAAAATGATGACAACAACAAAAAACATCATCATTCAGTGTCCTTTGCTCTCAGCAAGTTTTCACTTAAAATAAAGTGAAAAGGGGTTAGAAAGCTGCTCTTGGCGGATCCCGCGGTGTGTTGTTGATTGGCAGTGTTCTTTTTCCTTATCTTTGAACCAAACACGTCTTAAAAAGAAAAAATATGTGAGAACTTGACGACTAGAATGTGACTACTCTCTGCCTCTTTTCACCCTCTTCCCAACAAGGTACAAGCTTTAGGAGGGTCTATTTTCCTAAATTTTGTTCTTTTTGTCGTAATTAAAATTTTCGTTAATCCAATCTATGCTGCAAAAACTATTAAGAAATTGAAAAATAAATCATGTTATCCAAAGAGAAAAATTACAGGACAGATCCACCAGACCACGATGTAAAGAGGGCGGGTAATCAGTTGTTTCCGGTTATTAGTAAATGGAAAAATAAATAAGTGGAAAGATTTAACTATTATTTTGTTTAATTTATGTTAGATATGAGAATTTGAATCGCAACTAGTGAGCATGCATGCTAACCCTAAAGAAAGAGAGTGCTGAGTCTTGTATTGTCTTGTTGTATTGTTGTCGTACTCTTTTCTCTCTTAATATTCATAATATTCATAATAGCTTGTTTGTTTCTTTAGAAATGAGCTCGGAAATCAACTATTCATGGGCTCGCATAAGGGGGTCATATCAGTTTCTCATGAAGTGCTATATGGTTGCATGTAAAAAAAAAAAGAGTAATGATTGCGGTGGGCTCGCAAAAATTCTATGTAGCATTTCTGTTGGTTTTCCCGCACTGGGCTGAGAAAATGCTCAAAAAACTACTATTTATGGGCCTCACTTTAACCATTTCTTTTAAAAATTTGCTAGCTTGGACCCACTTGAATTTTCTGTCATCTATTTTCGAAAGCCAAATAGGCGCCAAGATTGACGAAAGGATGTTGCGCGCGCCGCTGCAACAACCAATGGGGAACCCCGGGCAATTGAGAGAGATGCATCAGAGAAGTACCCAAAGATAAGAACAAATAAATAAAGAGAAAAAGTCAAACACAATATTTAACGAGATTCGACAATTCGCCGACGTCCTCAGGGCAAGAGAGAGAAATATTATTAATTCAACAATCAATTACAGATTTGTAACAAGGATACCATCCATGAGGGCTCTACCTCTTTATTTATAGCCAGAGAGTTTTGGAGTTTAGGAAAGCACAACTGGATTCGACTCAGGATCAGAAAGTGAGTTTGAATCCTGATAGGACAAGCAAATCTGATTGTCGGTCCACCGGTCAGTCGAACGACTCCTTCCTTCGATCCACCGGTCGGTGAACCAAACCCCAACAAAAAGATGGCTCGTGCCAGTGGTTCGACCGACCCTTAACAGAAACTGGCTCCTGTAGTCGGTCGACCGCTCAATCAATTGAACTGCTCCTATACGCCATGCTGTGCATGTCGGTCGACCGGCCGACCTTCTGTTCTAATTGCATATGAACTGTTTCTCGCTCATTCTAGACTCAATTCTCTACGCTATCTCTTCTGATGAGTTAAAAAACTCTCCCATCAAGCTCCATCAAACTTTTATCTCCTCTCCCCTTACAATTGATTGCTCACTTGTATCATTAATCATCATCAGGATTAAGAAATAATCAAATTAAGTCGAAACAACAACAATTATTTTAATTTTCAAAGTAAGCTGTCTAGCATTTCTTAACGTCTCCTGTGCTTCTGCTGCAAAATTATAGGTTTAGGATTATATGTTAGATTCTCATAATTTGTGCAATTTATAAGAACCATGGATATACAAAACAAGTTGAAGGTAGTTCTTCATGAAATTTGAATTATTATTATGAAAATGCATGCATCTAAAATATATCAACACCATCTAGAATTTCTACAACTGTCATCAAATTCAACATTTCAACTTACTATGCTTCCTAAATTCAAGTTCTATTTTCTAAAACACATTTAAGGATCATGTAACAACTTTTTGGTTCTTTTGAGAATAATGTAACAAATAATTGAAATCCATGTCGTGATGCGCTCACCACAAAAAAAAAAAGAAAAAGAAAAAAAAAACATGTTTTTTGCACATGCCAAAAATCTAGCAATGACAACTGTAGCTCAATCCAATAAGACCACTATTTTCACCTTTGCTCTTAACGACTGACTCAGGTGGTAAATGAACGGGGTTAGTTTCAAGTCCTAGATTTAGTCCAAGCGAAGATATTTTCTCTCAAAATTAATAAATAATTAAATTGAATTAAAATTAAACAAAAACCAATTTGACTAAGTCATTTTTTTTTAAATGCTGCAAGAGTTTTTACATTGATATTTCCAAGCTCCACTCAATTGCCAAACAGTTGAAGGTCCAAGCGTTTTTGACCAACTCGATGGATAGTTATATTGCTGGTTCTTCTCTCAAAGACCAATGAAGCATTTTTTATTGTGTTACCTAACCCCAGCCACGGAGCAATTATTGAGCTGAGATCATCATTTTCTTCAATATCTAGTGGTGAAGCCTGCTATTTCTCCACACAACAACTACTACAAAGTATCAGAGGAGGGCGTGATGAATTGATTTATTGTAGGTGTTACATAGCGGGCAACCTCTTCCAGTCCCCGGAATAACTCAAGCTCTCGCTCATTGGTTACCAGTGCATAAGACAGTCATTTTGCTTTGGGTTCACATTGAATTATTCATTGAAAATAGTTTTTCATAAATAGAGATAACACAGTCTAATTAAGGAATGTTGTGTTACTAAATATTAGAAAAAAATAATAAAAAAAAGGAACCTGCTCACTTATTTCAATCTGTGGCATTCACGACTCGGGCGGCGATATGCTCTTCTCTTGGTCCTGTTCTTTTTGTTCGCTAATTGACTCCTTCTCTTTAGGAAAGTCTCAGCTTTTGGTCTGGATTTTCTCTAAAACCCACAAATTTCAACGCGCAAGATATTATTTTTCCTTGATATTCTTGGGAATATCCGGAATTGGCATCTGGGAATTTTTTTTCTTCTCAAATTTAAATTCAGAATCCAATCTTAGCTTTTCTGACTACCAATTCAGGTGATTTTCTATCATCTTTATTATTATTATTATTATTATTATTATTATTATTATTATTATTATTTAGCTGAGCTGAAGATAAGAGAATTAGCTTGCTGATCTGGGTTTTCTTCAAACCAGATCTTGAAACCATCAGATGCATTTATTATTCTCATTTTGTATTTCTACTGAGTTTTTGGTTTGTTTTGCTGCTGAGGCAAGTTCTGTCTTAGTTTTTGTTTCTTTGCTTTCAGATTAATCCTGATCTATTTCTTCTATCTTGCATTTAGATTCATATTTTCTTTTTCTGTTTCTTTCTAATAGATTTTTCAGTTGATCAGGGAGGAAATTGATATTCTAGATCTGGGTTTTTTCCATCAAAATTCAATTGTGAGCTAATTAACAATTTCCAAATCACATAATTGGGTTGAGTAGCTTTTCTGTCAAATTTGTCTGCTTCTTTTTGCAATTTCTACTTATCAAGTTTTTCTTTGATTTAGAGAGTAGATCCCCACTTGTTCATCTCTCTCTTTTCTGTAGTGCTATGCTTTCTTTCTTCTTCTTTTAAATCTCAATTTCCAGTAAACCTTGACCTAATACTATAATGTTGGTATTAATGTTAGCTATTCTGTTTTTTTTTTGTTGGTATTGACAGGTTCATCTACTGAATTTATAACTAGTATTTGTCATTGTGGTTTCATTGAAAATTTATTATTGTTTCTGTTCACAAGACCAAGTCTAAAAACCCGAAATTATGTTTCTCTTCTACATTACTTCCCTTTACTTCTTTTTTCGCCAAAATTTCTGATTTGGTTTTCATTTACTGGAAGTCCTTACTTGGGTTTATTTTCTCATTCTATCTCTGTTAATTTTCCAGGTTTCCATCCATTTCAATTGATAGATTCAGTTGAAGAAGAACAGTTGATGGTTTAAAGAGCAAGATCATTTTAAATTTTCAAGGAAAAGAAAGAGATATGGGTATTTGTTTCAGCAAAGGAAAGGACACAAGACCAGAGCACAATGGCTATTCCTCATACCAAAGGCCACAGCCCTACGAACCCACCAAGCCTTCACCCCCACCTTCCCACCAACAAACTCATCAACAGTCCACCCAAACTCAGCCAGAGTCCCGCTTTGCTCCCCCGTCGCCATTGAAGCCGACTCCTAAACCCCATTCCATTTTCCAACCTGATACCATCCTTGGCAAGCCCTACTCAGATGTCCGGTCCTTCTACACGCTTGGTAAAGAGCTTGGCCGCGGGCAATTTGGTGTTACATACCATTGCACGGAGAATTCAAGTGGTCTCTCCTATGCTTGCAAGTCCATTTCCAAGCGAAAGCTTCATAACAAGAATGACAGAGAGGATATCAAAAGGGAGATTCTGATCATGCAGCACTTGACAGGGCAAGCCAACATCGTGGAGTTCAAAGGAGCCTATGAGGACAAGCAATCAGTGAACCTTGTAATGGAGCTGTGTGCTGGTGGAGAGTTGTTTGATAGGATTATTGCAAAGGGACACTACACGGAGAAAGCTGCAGCAGGTATTTGTCGAGCAATTGTGAACGTGGTGAATATTTGCCATTTTATGGGGGTGATGCATCGGGACCTCAAGCCTGAAAACTTCTTGCTCGCTACTAAGGATGAAGTGGCAATGCTCAAAGCTACAGATTTCGGGCTATCAGTCTTCATCGAGGAAGGTAATATTTTCCTATTCTCTTAATAAAGATCCATGCTTTAACTGTTCACTTCATACAGCAATATAATGGTGCTAAGGGATTGATTGTTGATTGTATTTTTCAAAGGAATTGGTATGCCTTTAGCCGTTTACTTCATTCTTTGCCAAATTATGTCTTCTTCTAGGTATGGTCAGGATACTTTTAGTTTTTACTTTCTTAGATGTGGAGAACATGAATTTACTTGTTTACGATACTGTTATAGTATTATATTAAGTGTTAGGAAACCACTTCACTGAAAAGCTTAAGCTATAGAATTGTGAGCTAACGATGTGTATCAAGCTAACTTAATAGCTATGCTGTCGCGTGGGCTTGAGACCTCAGGGATAGGCCTGGATGTTAAAACTTCTTCCGAAGGCAGAATAAGTTGTGTGCTTTGGGTGGGAAAGGGAAAATAGATATATGTCTTTAAATTGACAACAATGAAGTTTGAACTCAGATTTTCTGAAACATGGTACTCTCATACAATGTCAAGGAACCAGTTTAACTGAAAGTTTAAGCTATTCAGTTGTGGGCAAACAATGTATGATTGTACATCAAACTAATTTAAGTTTGTTTTCTTTATCACTTTGAATAATAGGACCTGCGTATGTGCCTGTTGTTTCTAAAATATAGTGGATTTTGCAGATGATATCTAAGAAAAATGTGTAGACTTTTCTTTGCAATTTGGTGTTGTTTCTAGTAACTGTTTCTTGAAAATAGTCTTCTTTCTTAAAGTAAATTAGAATATGGTATAACAATGCTCATCATTCATCAAGAACAAAACATTAGATCGATCTCATTGTTCGTGACCTCGTAGAAGAAGTTGGCACCACTAGTCGTCACCACTCTTGAGACTTGTACTTTTCTTTTGAGGAACCCTGAAAACTAAAATAGTATGTTATGCAATAATATTCTACAACAGAACATTTCATTGGTCCATGGCTGTAAATCTGCAAGGCATATTCTCAAAAGATGTAGCTTCTAATATACCTCAGATTAAGTAGTCTAGCCCCAACATTTAACTAAGCTTTTCCACATCCTTTCTAATAATATTCAACATTGTTATCTTAGATGCACCCCATCTTCCTTTGAATCTCTCCAGATCTTTTTGGCACAAATCTGATGACCTTATACATGGTAGTTCTCTATGATCCATTTGTTCTATAATCATTTCTAGTAGTTCTATGTTTTTAGCCTCGATTGTGTTGAGAAGGGAGGAAAGAATTGAAAATTGATGCAAGATGGAAGTTGAAAGGATGAAGTTTTTTTTTCTTTTTTCTTTCCTTTCTCTTTTTTGTTTGACGGTGGGATGCCGGTGATTTTGTTTTCTCTTTTCTTTTTTAATCTTTTTTGAGGATCTTTGTTTCCTGCCGTGAAATTGGGACATCAACTTGATGAAATACACCTAGAGGGGGGGTGAATAGGTGTAATTGCTAATCTAATGCTCTTTTTAAATTTACTTAAGTGAGTGATGCAACGATCTCTCAAAACACGACTAAGAGCCGAATACCCCTTGCGAGGTTCTGAACTCCTTCCTCCCAATTCCCCTTAAATGGGTTAGAGGTGCGCAATGCAATCGTGTTGTATTGAGGTGTGATCGAACAATTCCAAGTATGAAATGCGATGATGAAATGTACACAAGTAATATGCAAGAAAAGTAAACAAGTAAGGATTGCACAAATAAAATGTTAGTTCTCAAGCAATAAATTGAAAGCAAGTAAAGCAAGAGAGAATTAGACAAGATGACACAAAAGCAATCGCAAACAAAGTGATTTGTTTCGAGGTTCGAGCCCGTAGCTCTAGTCCCCGCCTTCACCTCCGTGAAGGGTTTCCACTATCCCCTTAGGATCCCGTACAATTTAGGCCTCCAAAGACCTCAAGCCCGTAGCTTCACCTTACAAAGAAATTCCCCTTAGGAACTTGTCTCCACAAGAACAAAGGATTACAAATTTGTGATCTCAACTAGACCACAACACTCTTCTCTTTTACAAACACTCTCACACTTTTACAACTTCACCTATAGAAAGAATATGAAATTTTTGGCTCTATGAAGTGTGGTGAGAAAAGCTTCAGTTGTAGAGTGATATTAGAGATCAAACAACAACTGAAAAACCAATTTGAAAGAATGGAAATGAAAGCTTTAAACTATTTTTCTCTTTCTCTTGAAAACTATGAAAACTTGTATTTTTCTTGGTAAATAACTAAGGCCTATTTCCCACTATTTATAGGGAGAGAATAGGTTAAAAACTCTGATTTTTCCAGCTAATATCACCTGCAAAAGCACCCCAACAACCCTCTAAAAAGTCTGTTAAAACAGAAAATAAAACAGTTTTTCAGAACAGCCCAAAGAGGAAAGAGCCGTTGGAGGTGTTGCAGGCCTACCGGTCGACTGCCGGTCGACCGGGACCCTGCTGGCAAAAGAGCCGTTATGGCTCCGGTCGACTGCCGGTCGACCGATCTCAAGAAAGGAAACACAGTTTCCTTCTACCGGTCGACCGACCCAGTCGACCGGAAGGATACAGAGAGCAAACGTCTAATTTCGGTCGACCGGTCTGTTGGTCCGGTCGACCGACAGACATGCACAACTTGTGCATGTCCGGACACAGCAGCCGGTCGACTGGGCCGGTCGACCGGTCTGCCTGGAAAACTGTTTTTCTGGGCAGATTTTAAGATAGAAAATTTTGTATAAAATCTTTAAAAATCTGAAGCTAAGTTTTATGCTGAAAATAGTTTATATACATGTATTTAAACAAGTTTTTGAAGATGTAAAGCTTTGGGTACATGTATGTATAAACTAAGGCATAAACCTAGAAATAAATATTTTGAAAACATAGAAACATATAAAACAAATGTGTGTGCAAATCCTAGAGCCAAATTTCACATATTCTATCTTTACAAAACTAAACTTACAAACTACAATGGTCTTCAAGACTTCAACTTGAGCTATCTTCTCTTGATCTTCAATATTGCAATTTGAGCCCAATTTGACTTGTCTTGAGTCCAATGTACCTTCCTTTAGGGAAGAATCCATCTCTTTAATATATAAACCTGAAACACACTTAAACAACAATTTATATTAGTACCAATAACTAATATGTTTTGTAATCATCAAAATACACTAAACATGGGTTGATTGTAACCTTGGGCCAACAATCTCCCCCTTTTTGATGATGACAAAACATATGAGTTATTAAACAAATAAAAGAAGAAAGAGCTTGGAAAGCTCCCCCTTAAACAATGCTATGTATTTAACATGAATATGGACACTATGTAAACTATCATAAGGAATAACAAAATTTAAAACAAACCATATATTTAAAACAAACAACATATAATTTCTCCCAAAACTAACATATATTTATATTTCTCCCCCTTTTTGTCATACATCAAAAAGGGTTAAAAAAAAATTTTAAGACAAAACAAAACAAACATATTAGAAACCAAACAAAACAAACTAAGATATTTTAAGTATCAATCTTACATACATTCAATTCACCACAAATAAATGAAAATCTTGCATAATCCAAAGGTTTTGTGAAAATATCCGCAAGTTGAAAATCTGTGGAAACAAAATCAATATCTATGTCACCTTTTTCAAAGTGATCTCTAAGAAAATGATATCTAATGTCTATATGTTTGGTTTTACTATGTTGATTAGCATTTTTGGTCATGTGAATAGCACTAGTATTATCACAATAAATCTTAACATGATCAAAATGTAAATCAAAATCGAGAAGAGTATGTTTCATCCAAAGTACTTGTGCACAACAAGCTCCGGCTGCTACATACTCCGCCTCGGCGGTTGAAAGGGCTACACTATTTTGCTTTTTGGAAGACCAAGACACAAGACAATTGCCCAAGAATTGGCAAGTGCCACTTGTGCTCTTCCTATCTACCCTACAACCGGCATAGTCGGCATCCGAATAACTAGTCATGGTAAATTGGTTAGTTTTCGGATACCACAAACCTAAATCAATTGTGCCCTTAAGATACCTAATTATGCGTTTTACCGCTATTAAGTGTGATTCCTTAGGACATGATTGAAAACGTGCACATAAACATACGGAAAACATTATATCCGGCCTACTAGCCGTAAGATAGAGTAAACTACCAATCATGCTACGAAATAATTTGATGTCTACTTCCTTACCTTGTTCGTCCTTGTCAAGTTTCGTAGTGGTTGCCATGGGAGTCTTTGCTACTTTGGATCCTTCAAGCCCGAACCTCTTGATGAGTTCTTTGGTGTACTTGGCTTGGTTGATGAATGTCCCATCACTACGTTGCTTGATTTGAAGTCCAAGGAAGAAGTTGAGCTCCCCCATCATAGACATCTCAAATTCCTTTTTCATGCATGACTCAAAATTCTTGCAAAGTGAAACATTAGTAGATCCAAAAATAATATCATCAACATAAATTTGAACTATGAGGATATCTTGATCTATATGTTTGGTAAATAATGTTTTATCAACTTTTCCTTTCTTGAAATCATTTGAAATCAAAAATGAAGACAATCTTTCATACCAAGCCCTAGGGGCTTGTTTTAAACCATATAGTGCTTTATCTAATTTATAAACATAATTAGGGTGTGTAGGATCAACAAACCCGGGGGGTTGTTCAACATACACCTCCTCATCAATATAACCATTAAGAAAAGCACTCTTTACATCCATTTGAAATAACTTAAAATCTTTAAATGAGGCATATGCTAAGGTCATCCGTATGGCTTCGAGCCGTGCTACGGGTGCAAAGGTTTCTTCAAAATCGATTCCCTCGATTTGAGTGTAACCTTGGGCAACTAACCTAGCCTTGTTTCTAACTACATTACCCGATTCATCCAACTTGTTCTTAAAGATCCATTTAGTGCCAATAGTTGGTCTATCTTGGGGCCTAGGAACAAGGTGCCAAACTTGATTGCGCTCAAATTGATTGAGCTCCTCTTGCATTGCAAGCAACCAATATGAATCGGCCTCGGCCTCGAGGACATTTTTAGGTTCTATGTGTGAAATAAAAGCAAAATTACCACAAAAATCTTGAATCTTAGAGCGAGTGGTTACCCCTTTTGATACTTCACCTATGACGAGGTCCTTGGGATGATGAGGATTGAATCTCCAATCCTTTGGTAGTGGTTGAGAGGGCTCCTCTTCATTTGCTTGATGTTCATTTCCTTGAGCCTCTTCCACTTTGGCTTCACTTCCATCACCATCCTTTGGCTTGTCTCCCATGGTAGAAGCATCTTCCAAGGTCACTTTCTCCAAGCCTTCATCTAAAGCATCAATTTCTACACAATTCTTAACAAACTTGTTAGATTCCTCAAATTTAATATGAATAGATTCCTCAATAGTCAAAGTTGACCTATTGAAGACTCTATAAGCCTTACTAGTATTTGAGTAACCTACAAAAATAGCCTCATATGATCTAGCATCAAATTTTCCCAAATTAATATTTGTATTTAAAACAAAACATTTGCAACCAAACACTTTGAAATAAGAAACATTAGGTTTTCTAGAAAAATACATCTCATAAGAAGTCTTAGTAGTATTTTTACATAGGAAAACACGATTTGCAATGTAACATGAAGTATGAACGGCCTCGGCCCACAAATAATGTGGTAGACCATATTCATTTAACATTGTCCTAGCCATCTCTTGTAAGGTACGATTTTTCCGCTCAACTACTCCATTTTGTTGTGGAGTTCTAGGACAAGAAAGTTCATGTTTTATTCCATGTTCCTCACAAAAAGTGGTAAAGGGAAGGTTAATGAACTCACCTCCTCTATCACTTCTTATTTTAATTATTGAGGAGTCATTTTCCTTTTCAACTCTTTTCTTAAGGCTTGAAAATGTGAAAAGGTTTGACTTTTGTGTTCAAGAAAATAAACCCAAGTAAAACGCGAAAAATCATCTACTAAAACATAAGCAAATCTACTCCCACTTAAACTTTTGGTTTGAGTTGGGCCAAATAAGTCCATGTGGATTAGCTCTAATGGACGTGATGACATGATATCCTTAATTGATTTGAATGAGGACTTAGTTTGTTTCCCAAATTGACATGCGTCACAAACTCGGTCCTTTTCAAAGTTCAATGAAGGAATACCCTTCACCATTTCCTTAGAGTTAAGCCTAGAAATATGGTCAAATGAAACGTGGCCTAATCTCCTATGCCACAACCAAGAGTCGTCATCGAGGGCTTTTAAACAAGTAATATTACAAGACATATTTAACATATCAATCATGTAAACATTGCTTTCACGAAAACCGAAAAATACACAAACATTAGAAGTTCTATCAATCACTTTGCATGAAACATTATCAAAAACAACATCAAAACCTTTATCACAAAGTTGACTAACACTCAAGAGATTATGCTTGAGGCCATCAACTAAAACTACATTTTCAATTAAAGGAGAGGTGCCAAGTTTTACATTACCAATACCGATGATTTTACCCTTGGCGTCATCTCCGAAGGTGACAGTGCCACCTTCATGATATCTTGATAGGGTTGCAAAGTTGTTGATGTCCCAAGTCATGTGCCTTGAGCAACCGCTATCAAGATACCATAAACCTCTACGTCTTTGAGCTTTGGAAAGTACCTACATCATTTAAAACAATGGTTGACTTTGGTACCCAAACTTTCTTGGGTCCTTGAAAGTTAGTGTTACGAACCCAAACATTATGATGTGATGCACTTAGTCTATCATAACAAAAATTAGCTAAGTGTCCTTCCGTCCACAATGTGAACATGAGTACACTTTTCTATACATGAATGCATGGTGTGTATGTGAAGTGTGAACATGCTTTGGGGGTTTACCATGATGCATAGGTTGTGTAGCATGTACATGAGCATGAGCATGAGCATGATGAATATTTTTCTTAGGAGCTTGTTTCTTAGGAAACATATTCTCCATCTTCTTCTTATCAAACTCACTACATTTTTTCAAAACAACATCTAATGAGTCTAATCTTTCCTTAAGCATGGCAATCTCATTAGAGTCTACAAATGGGGTCTTTCCTTTACAAGCAATCTTATATTTTTCAAAATCATTTTTAGTGGAAACTAAAGAAGAATGTAAATCATTATTTTCTTTAGAAAGATTTACAATTTGAATATTAAGAGATTCATTATCCTTTTTCATTTTTAAATATTTCTTCTTTAAGAAATCATAATTACTAGAAAGTTCCATAAAAGCTTCTCCTAGCTCATCCATGGACAAATCATCATCAAGAAGAGTTGAGGGGGTTACCTTGCTTGTGCTCTCATTTGCCATGAAGCACATATTGGCGGTGTCGATCTCCTCCTCGGATTCACTTTCGTCATCCCATGTTGCTTTCATAGCCTTCTTCTTGTATGGCTTCTTGGATGAAGATGGCTTCACTTGGTCCGGACACTCCGCTACTATGTGTCCCGGCTTTTGGCAATTAAAGCAAATGATCTTCCTTTCTTCCTTGCCTCCTTGCCATCTCCTCCGTCCTTGGAACTTTGCCTTGTTGTACATCCTCCGGACGTTTTTGACTAGAAGTGAGAGCTCCTCGTCATCTTCTTCATCATCTTCGTCGGAGTAAGTAGCATGACTTTTGAAGGCAATGGTCTTCTTTTTGGAGGGTGCCATGTCCTCCCTTGCCTTCCTCTCCATCTCATGGGTCTTCAAGTTCCCAATGAGTCCAATGAGCTCAATCTCATCTTTGTCATTGAGTTCCTTCAATGTTGTAGCTTTCACTTCCCATGATGGAGGAAGAGCCCGGATGATCTTTCTCACCCTTTGGTCATTGTTGATTTCTTCACCTAGAGAAGCAAGACCATTAGTAATCTTTGTAAACTTAGTAACCATATCATCTATGGTTTCATTCTCTTGCATGCAAAAATTTTCATATTGGGACCGAAGAAGGTCTATCTTGGCCCTCTTCACTTGTGATGTCCCCTCATGTGTTACTAGCAAATGGGTCCAAATCTCATAGGCGGATTTGCAATGGATGACTCTAGCTATGTCATCATCATTGAGGGCTTGTAGGAGTGCATAATGAGCCCTAGCATTGGCATCAAACTCCTTGGTCTCAATTTCGGACCAAGTAGATTCATCACCGGGGGGTACACTAAAGGACTTAGTCACGGCCTTTGCAACTCGGCTACCTAGAGATTGCAAGAAAACGGTCATCTTAACCTTCCATATGGGAAAGTTAAGTCCATCAAACTTAGGGGGGGTCTTAATTCCATCGGCCATGTTTACTATGTGGAAATGAATGAAGTGATTAGCAATATAAGGATCTCTCTAAGGTTGTTAAGCCAAATCCTAGAGTCCAAGCTCTGATACCAATTGAAATACACCTAGAGGGGGGGGGTGAATAGGTGTAATTGCTAATCTAATGCTCTTTTTAAAATTTACTTAAGTGAGTGATGCAACGATCTCTCAAAACACGACTAAGAGCCGAATACCCCTTGCGAGGTTCTGAACTCCTTCCTCCCAATTCCCCTTAAATGGGTTAGAGGTGCGCAATGCAATCGTGTTGTATTGAGGTGTGATCGAACAATTCCAAGTATGAAATGCGATGATGAAATGTACACAAGTAATATAGCAAGAAAAGTAAACAAGTAAGGATTGCACAAATAAAATGTTAGTTCTCAAGCAATAAATTGAAAGCAAGTAAAGCAAGAGAGAATTAGACAAGATGACACAAAAGCAATCGCAAACAAAGTGATTTGTTTCGAGGTTCGAGCCCGTAGCTCTAGTCCCCGCCTTCACCTCCGTGAAGGGTTTCCACTATCCCCTTAGGATCCCGTACAATTTAGGCCTCCAAAGACCTCAAGCCCGTAGCTTCACCTTACAAAGAAATTCCCCTTAGGAACTTGTCTCCACAAGAACAAAGGATTACAAATTTGTGATCTCAACTAGACCACAACACTCTTTCTCTTTTACAAACACTCTCACACTTTTACAACTTCACCTATAGAAAGAATATGAAATTTTTGGCTCTATGAAGTGTGGTGAGAAAAGCTTCAGTTGTAGAGTGATATTAGAGATCAAACAACAACTGAAAAACCAATTTGAAAGAATGGAAATGAAAGCTTTAAACTATTTTTCTCTTTCTCTTGAAAACTATGAAAACTTGTATTTTTCTTGGTAAATAACTAAGGCCTATTTCCCACTATTTATAGGGAGAGAATAGGTTAAAAACTCTGATTTTTCCAGCTAATATCACCTGCAAAAGCACCCCAACAACCCTCTAAAAAGTCTGTTAAAACAGAAAATAAAACAGTTTTTCAGAACAGCCCAAAGAGGAAAGAGCCGTTGGAGGTGTTGCAGGCCTACCGGTCGACTGCCGGTCGACCGGGACCCTGCTGGCAAAAGAGCCGTTATGGCTCCGGTCGACTGCCGGTCGACCGATCTCAAGAAAGGAAACACAGTTTCCTTCTACCGGTCGACCGACCCAGTCGACCGGAAGGATACAGAGAGCAAACGTCTAATTTCGGTCGACCGGTCTGTTGGTCCGGTCGACCGACAGACATGCACAACTTGTGCATGTCCGGACACAGCAGCCGGTCGACTGGGCCGGTCGACCGGTCTGCCTGGAAAACTGTTTTTCTGGGCAGATTTTAAGATAGAAAATTTTGTATAAAATCTTTAAAAATCTGAAGCTAAGTTTTATGCTGAAAATAGTTTATATACATGTATTTAAACAAGTTTTTGAAGATGTAAAGCTTTGGGTACATGTATGTATAAACTAAGGCATAACCTAGAAATAAATATTTTGAAAACATAGAAACATATAAAACAAATGTGTGTGCAAATCCTAGAGCCAAATTTCACATATTCTATCTTTACAAAACTAAACTTACAAACTACAATGGTCTTCAAGACTTCAACTTGAGCTATCTTCTCTTGATCTTCAATATTGCAATTTGAGCCCAATTTGACTTGTCTTGAGTCCAATGTACCTTCCTTTAGGGAAGAATCCATCTCTTTAATATATAAACCTGAAACACACTTAAACAACAATTTATATTAGTACCAATAACTAATATGTTTTGTAATCATCAAAATACACTAAACATGGGTTGATTGTAACCTTGGGCCAACACTTGAATGGTTAGGTATAATGTTCAATATCATGAACATTCAAGATCTGGTAGTTCTTGAAGGTGCTGTGTCATTTGTAGCCCTCTCTATAATGCCCCATTTGTTCAATGTAGGGGCTGTTTGGTTAGGGGTGGAAGTGAGAAAGTGAGGAAGTAGTAATAGTTCCCTTCGGAACTTGAGAATTGGTTAGTAAGTTTTCCGGTATTTGAATGTTGTTGGGAAGTGTGATTTGAAAAATGTTATGTCTATTCCGGTATTTGGATGGTAATGTGGAAGTGGAAGTGGGAAAGTTGACCACAGAGTTGACTGCAAAATAATATTAAAATTAAAATTAATTATGAAAAAATTGGACTGTAATCAGAATGCAAGTGAGATTTATATGACCACAAAATTAACTGTTTTGAGTTACAACTTATTACAAATGAGATTTAAATGACTACAAAATTAACTGTAGCACCTTGGAAGTGGGGAAATGGTTGTGTAAAAGAGAGGTGTAAAAAGAAAAGGGAAAAGGAAAGGGGTTTTCCCATTTTTCTTTTCTGGTGTTGGATGGACAATGGAAGTGGGAAATGACGCCTCCCACTTCCTCACTTCCCTATGCATCCAAACAGCCCCGTAGTTGTCCGCTCATAGAAAATGACAAATTTGAGGTAACAAGAAGTGAAGGGAATAAAATTTAGTAAACAACTGCTGAACTTATGATACGTTTAGTACCAATTTAATCTGGGCATACTAGATCATGTTTCAATATGCATAGGGATTGGGTTCATCCATCTAATAGTTTCAGTTGGTGCTGATGCAAAATCCCTTCTATACTGTTAATTAGAACCCTTATTGTTGTGCATTTTTCTTAATTTAGATCCATATTGGACAGATCTTTAGGCATGTGTGTCGAGATAATCAAATCCTGAACTATGTGTCACACCAAATTTGTTCTCCTCTGCAGTTAACTCCACAGGGCAATCATATATCCCCCTAGTCACCTCACTTTTTTTACCTCAGTTTATTCACTTGCATTCCTTCATCTATTTCTTCGGTCTCTTGTATTGAAAATTTTGAAATCAAATGGCAATAGTACGACCACCTTATGGCCCTTCCCACGCTGTGGTTGTCAATATTGAATGCCATTGAATTTCATTTTTGTATCATTTAGAATGATTCATGCAATTTTTTCCCCTCAAAATTTTGTCATTAGACATACTTTACAATTTTCTACATTCTGTATTTCATTTACTTACCAGAATGCTTGTCTACTCATCAGCAATCTGATTATATATATCTTACTTAACAAGTTAATCAATTAAATCAGCTGACAGTTTCTTACGGTTCTTCTCTAAGTATAGCTGATATTTCAACTTCTTTCAATACTTTATCATGTCCATCTTCAAATTGATCTCTAATTAATTTCTATAAATTGGTTTGTGCTAGAACTTCATTGTTCCTAAGTGTAATCTTCTTACAATAGATGTACTGTCCTTGTCTAGTAGTTTTTGAAATGTCCTTCTTGGATCTCCAAACAATATAATTTTCAATATGACACACCAGAATTGTTCTACATCTTGTGCTTCCTACTCCCATACTCATTTCTTTTCAATAAAAAGAAACTAAGTTGTGTTCTGGTCAGCGCAACCCATGCAAGATTTACATTAGGTTGCTTTATACTCATCCATTTTAGTTTTTTTTGTTGTTTTCTGAAACCTTTGTTGTCACTCGTATTTTATTACTGTTTATATTGTGGAGAAAAATTACTTTGCTTGATTACTTTTGAATCTCTTACCATTTTTTGTATGGTGTTAATTAATTTGTATTCTCTAAGAACTGCTTCAGCAATCATTTTAATATATATTTCCTTATAATCCTTCATCCTACTAAATGTAGCTATTGGTTTCTGCCTCCCTTTGTTAATTTATCTCGAAAGTACGATAAATGCACTCCAAAATTTCATTCCCCTATTCTGGGGCATTCTTAAGTTAATTTTTGCTTTGAAACAGCCTAGAAATGGGATTAAGTAATGGTGTTTTATTATGGTTTCTAATTCTATCATACAAACAGTTTGGATCCTGCATTTGGATCTCTCTTATTCTTCCGGAATTCTGATGACCAAGTACCCTTTTTGAAATGACTTGCATGCTAATCTCTCATGTACTTGAATTTTCACAAGTAGGAGAAATCCTATAGTCGAATCTCAATCCAACACAATTCCAAAAGTTTAAGGTTGAAATCATTTCTGTTTCAGGTCAGGTAAACTCAGGTTGATCATGAACATGTTTTCTGCTGGGTCATGATTTTAAATACTTACTTTAGTCCTTAAATGCTGCAAGTAAGTGGAACAGGAGATGGTGCTTCAGATTCAAGTATGGTTTAGAAAGTCTGAGGAATAATTGTTCCTAGACTTTTGTTGGTTAAATTTTAATCCCCTGTGTTCCCTCAAAATCTTAATCCTCTGCATATACTCGCTAGTCTCACTTGCACAATTTATCTAGTACCGGATCTAATCCTAAACTAAACACCCAATCAAAACTAACATGTCCATTCTCAGAGACAAATTCCAGCCTGATCTTTAGCATATTAGTTTATTAGTTCAATCAAATATATAGAATCATTACTGTAAACTGAGATCTTGTATTATACCTGCTGCATCTTTAAAATTTTCCAGGACAAAATAAATTAGTATTTGGTTTTACTATAATAGAAATATTCTGTCAACTTGATTTAAGAGAATGAACTGGGAACATAGTTTTCCCTCACAGAATTATGCTAAACCTGCAAGTCATTGGGATATTTTATGCCCTTGATGGTCCAGAATACAAAAAGGAGGTCCATCATCACATAAAGTTTGTATTGTTTTAGAGATAAACTGGAAAGAGACAAAGAAGCCAAGTTGTCGCAGGGTGGTTGAGTGCGATACAGATTATTCCCGTAACATTATTAGTTCCCAAACACATGTCCTATGTTCAGTACAAAACATTGATTGCTGATATACTTTATCTGTGGTTTTGTCTGCAATATAAACTACCCATTGGATGCTTATAAAATAATCTCAGTCTAGAGGAAAACACGATGGAACTTATGCTTGTAAGACTGTAAAATATCATGCTTGATAATTCTGGAAATAACTTCCCATGTTTAACAACTAGATCATTACATCTCAGCGGACTTTACAATCCTTACTATAGCCACCAAACTCATTTTTTTTGAATTGTAACTACGCCTACTACCTGTGTCTCTGATTATGAGATCCATGTGTATGCATTGTTACATCTCATGGATTTCAGCCTTCTTATGTTGCTATGGTTTAGAAACTGGATGGTTTGTACCGTACACAACTTTTTTATTTGCTATGTTTCTGTATCTTGTAATTTTAGTACGTTATGACTACAACATAAATAATTGATTTTTGTTATTGGAGCTCATTGCAGGAAAAGTGTACAGAGATATAGTTGGAAGTGCTTACTATGTTGCTCCCGAAGTTCTAAGACGCAATTATGGAAAAGAAATAGACATATGGAGTGCAGGCATTATCTTGTACATTCTTCTCAGTGGTGTACCTCCATTCTGGGCTGGTAAGATTAGATTTCAAACTTATTTTTGTCCACAGAACCTATTTTTCTGGATTGAAGATTCTTTGAATTTGGTTAAAGAGGCCCTGCATGTGATTTAAATTTCTTTCTGCTAATTGCTGTATGTTTTGGCTTTGCAGAAACTGAGAAAGGAATATTTGACGCTATATTGCAAGGCGATATTGACTTTGAAAGTTCACCGTGGCCATCTATATCAGATAGTGCTAAAGATTTAATCAGGAAGATGCTGACCCAGGATCCAAGGAAACGAATTACTGCAGCCCAAGTCCTTGGTTTGTATCTATATTTTCATAAAATATATGATGCAAAAATTAATAACCGCTTACTGAATATTGTTTGATGGTACGACGAACTTCTACCCAGATCATCCATGGGTTAAAGAAGGTGGGGCATCTGATAAACCTATAGACAGTGCGGTCCTCTCCAGGATGAAGCAATTCAGAGCAATGAACAAGCTAAAGAAGATGGCTCTGAAGGTGGTAGTCCATATGTTCTCCCTCTTCAAACTAGCATACTCTTCTTGCAGTACATGATGATCTTAAACATTTTCAGGTTATTGCTGAGAATCTTTCTGAAGAAGAAATCAAAGGGCTCAAACAGATGTTTACCAATATGGACACTGACAATAGTGGTACGATCACATATGAAGAGCTCAGATCTGGCTGGCTCGACTTGGTTCCAAGCTCTCAGAGGCTGAAGTAAAGCAACTCATGGAAGCTGTAAGATGAAATGTCCCCTTTTCTTTTGTTTTATGGTTTTCTTGCTTGTGTCTCTTCCAACAATTAATAAATCTGTGACCTCTTTCAGGCTGATGTCGATGGTAATGGGTCTATAGATTACATTGAGTTCATAACTGCTACAATGCATAGGCACAGATTGGAAAGAGATGAACATTTATTCAAAGCCTTCCAATATTTCGATAAGGATAATAGTGGGTGAGTTGTCATCAATCTGAACCTTTTTAACCATTTGGGCTGTTAATTGCTTTTTCTCAAAAAAAAGAAAAAAAAAAAAAAAAAAACTGGTTAAAAAAGAAAGAAAGTAAGAATTGCTTTCCACAGTTGACCTGATTAGACTACGTCAGCTTTGGGGAGTGATGTGATGAGGGATTTGCTCTGAAATTTTCTCATCAATTCTCCTTTTCAGGTTCATTACTAGGGACGAGTTGGAATCGGCCATGAAGGAGCATGGATTGGGTGATGATGCCACAATCAAGGATATAATATCCGAAGTTGATTCAGATAACGTAAGCCCTTTCTAAGATTGGATTTCACGCATATTACAAGATAAGATTGGATGATATTGAATTACTTGTGTATCGTAATGCAGGATGGAAGGATCAACTATGAGGAATTCTGTACAATGATGAGAAGTGGAGCACAGCAGCCGATGAAGCTGAAGTAAGAGATGTTCATGTTCTTCTACGCCTGAGACCTTTTGCATCAGTCAGGAATCGGACGACTTTGCATTAGTTTTCCCGAGTGCTGTGAAATATTTTTGTGTATATTTTTTTCGCTTTTTGTTCATTAATCTTTTTCTACATCTGCATGATGGTCTTGGCAATGCTATCAGAGAGTTTGCTAGCAAGAGAGAACATAAAGGTTGTTATCTAGCAGGATATGATGGGCGTTTCTTTTACTTTTATTTTCTCTGTTCTGTAAGGCTTCTTAACTGAGAGCCACTGGTAAGAGTTTTTGCAATTGTCAAGGCATTCTAGAATCTGTTTCTTGGAAGAAAAAAAAATGTTGTTGGATTATATGGTGTTATTAAATAAGCTCAAATATTTATTTTTAGGACGGTCATATTTGAGAAATTTCTGCTAGTGCTTGAGCTCAACCATCGCAACAAAATTTGAAAATTGAAGGATGGATCAATGGAATGCGGCCGAGTGCAAGTACGCAGCAGATGGCAAATCTAGCTTTTGCCCTAGTATCAGAATAATTAAAATATCTTTTCTCTTTGTTTTTTTATTGTTTTCTTTTTGTTTTTTGTATAATCCTTGGACATAACTGAGATTATCTCTCCAGTTTTAACCATGGAGAATTAAAGGAGAATTAAATCAATGGCACCTTAAAGCAGTTTCCTGGGTCGCAGCGGAGACTTATTTAGTCCCTTATTTCTACTCTTTTCTGTTTCTGCGGCAGGTACAACGCTTGAATCAAACTTCTCAACATGAGAGCCTATACATCAAACAATATTAGCTTTAAAAAACTTTATAAATAATACAAAATCGTCAATACAGGGTTCTCAAATGAGCATATACAATCAGAGTGCAAAAAATTTGATCACAGCAGAAACCCGATTCTCCATCTGCCGTCGATTTGCTTGCAGATTTCTGATTTCTTTTTTTTTTTTTCCCCAACAAAAGACTTATATAGCTGTTAAGTTTAGACTTTGTTGACATCTTACATCAGCTATGAGATGGCGAATGTGAGGCCCATACCATACCACTTAAGACGTTCCATGTGCTGTATCGAACCATCCCAGCATAAACCTGAAGCAAAACTGCTGCCATCAGTTATACCTACAGTGAAACTCTTGCCAAATAAATAGCACCACATGCACAGAGACAGAATTATACCTTCAGATTGGGCAATGCTGCTTATTATCTAATGACATATTCCAAACACGATGTCCTCTGAATCCTTGGTGTTTTCATGAACATGCAGTGCACCACCCTCAGCCCTGCACCAAGAGTTCATTGTGAATAATAGTTTGCAACACACGGAACAAATTCAGAAAGATACCAGAATCATCTTATGCGACGCATTTTAGAGTATTTCCACATATAAGAATCATCTCATGCGGGCAGCATTAGCGTGTCAGCAAAATTATGATTAATGGCCAATGGTCAGTGACAAACTTGGACTTCTATCACTATTGCGGGTATATCTGACACTGCAGTGCTGATAGATGTGTCTCTCTCTCAGCAGATTGGGAAGCACCTAGAGAATTACATCCTCCTTTTGAATGTTATAATGCTGTCTGGTTTCCCTGCCATAGCCCCTGATTTGTTGTTTGCAGAGAGCTCTGCAGGCAGATTGTTTACAAGGGACAGGTTGCATGACAGTGGGGGCATGCACGGTGACAGTTGGGTGCCCTACGGTACAGATTCAGAAACAAGAAATCACCTCACCGGTACTGACTGCTCTATATTTGGAGCTTATATAATTCAATGCTGGGTATCAGTACTGTAGTATTTAAGATTTAGCACACGAGTTTCTGCAGATTAAAGAAAAACTCTCTGGCAAGTTCAAGATGTGTGTTTTAGCTAGGTTAGCTTTTTTGCTTAGTGCTGTTTGGCATTAGGCAGGAAGGAAATAGAAGAATTTTTCAGAGCGAAATAATAGGTGATGCTACTCATGAAGCTTTACAAGAATCTCGACGCCTTGCTGTCAGACATGTCAATGCAAACTTGGAAATGATCCTGGACGTCTCTCTACACTAGCTAATTGGGGCAATATAATTGATTTATTGTACTTTTACACAATGTATTACTGTGAACCATTTAAAATAGACGTGTATGCATATTCATATGATACACAAATAATACGTGAAGTATACCCGTATTGACCAACAGAGTGATAGGCTTTGATTTTTCAATAACGCATGCTATTGGGTTTGAATATGCACTAACCAAACCCGAAAGTACATCCTCCCGGATACAGTTCCTAATCCAAAGTCCAATTATATTTAAGGAGGGCATTATAAAAGGCATAGAATAAACGTCTTCTCTCTCCTCTCTCATTCTAGTTCTCTGGGCTCGTGATTCTTTTCTCCGAACTCTTCGACAATGGTGTGCGAAAAGTGTAAGATTTTCCTTGCAATCTCACTTCCAGATCCAAATAAATGGATCTAAAACCCCCATAAATCTTTTCCCAATTTGTTGTTCTTGCAGGTGAGAAGAAGCTGTCGAAGGTGATCATGCCGGACAAGTGGAAGGAGGGGGCGAGCAACACCACCGAGGGCGGCGGTCGCAAGATCAACGAGAACAAGCTTCTCTCCAAGAAGAACAGGTGTTTTCCCCCTTATTCCCTTATTTTATATGCTTTAATTTGTTATTGGCCTCTGTTCTTTTAGGATTTGCGATTGCATGGACCAATTTCTTGAAATTTGTCCAATTCTGACCAATTTGAAACTAATGGATTATCTGGATTTAGGGTAGTGAGTAGAACAAGGTGGTTGTTGAGTTATCATGGGTTCCGAGTGTTTCGGCACATTTTTTTTTTTTTTTTTTTTTTTTTTTTTTTTTTTTTTTTTTTTTTTTTTTTTTTTTTACAGATTTGTGTCAATGAGCAACGGTTTCTTGGGTACCTCTTAAGATTCTACTTTTATAATTTTAATTATATCTTAATAATCCACATTTGTAAGATAGTGTTGCAAGGTTTTGAGGAGGTACATCTGGTAAATCTTGGGTATCTTGCAGAGGATGCATGGTGAGATTGACATTGGAAATAAGGAGGAGATTTTGAAGATTTAGAGATCAGAGATTTCTGGGTATTTATCGTTTTTATTTTCAGGGAAGTTCTAATTTTATCTACTCATGGAAATATCTTTCAATGCATGTGTAAAGATGGCAGAGGGAAGAGAACTGAAAATCTATTACTGTTTTTGTTATTTAAGAATCCATTTGAATTTAGCATCACATTAGGTAATTGCCTGTGACGAATTAGACTCTTTGCGAAATTGCTAGTGAGGTGGTTGCCATAGTTAGGTTCTGATATTGTTAAGTTCAAGGAACTATAAGAAGCTTGCAATTTAATCACACCAATATCGATATGCAAATAAATTTGATATTGTTGTACGCCATTTTTCTTTGTTTCTACAATGTGAGGCAGCCAGACGGCACAAGTGGTTGTGATATATAATAGATCAAACATGTGAAATAAGTTGTGTATCTTTGAAAGTATTGCAGAGTCCACTGTATCAATGGCACTGAGTTTCTCACTCCTCGTCACCCCATGTCTAGTCTATTTAAAAGGTAGAATTCTTTACGGCTATATTGTGATAGCGCAAGGAGCCAATGCCTTTGTGTGTGTGTGTGTGTGTGTAGAGGATGAAGAGTCCCACCTATCATAGGACCCTAAACCCTAATTGACCTACACGTAGTTAGAAAATATTTTTGTACTTATAGTGATTAATTTGCACTGTAAATACTTTATATCATAAGTTAATTGGGTCAACTGGCTTAGTCTAATCAAGTTTACTCTTTAATCAAGGATTTTAATAATTTTGCAATTATGTTGTCCAAGTGGGAAAATGTAAGAATATTTGGCTAATTATGAATGCCATCTGATGCCTCATCTTTTTCATTGTGATTATAGAATTCTATTTGTAGTTATGTTGGAATCTACAACATAAGGATCTGATGAATGGAAATAAGAGTCATCAGTTCAAGAGTGAATTATGAATTTTCCTGATCACCTATTCTCGCCTTGCACCCACACCCCCCCCCCCCCCAGAGGAGAGAGAGAGAGAGAGAGAGAGAGAGAGAGAGAGAGAGTAGGCAAAGCTAACCATCGTAGACATCCAATCCCGGTTGGGTTTAGCCACATGAGTGTACTTTGTCTGCAAGGTCTATTTGGTCCCACAATAGCCATATTAGGAACAGATTAAATAAGATACTAACAACTATTGCAATTTTGGTGATCGAGGGCTTCCTTGATAACTTGCATGAGTGTTTTGTGGTTTGAGCTTTTTTGGTTGGTGGCTAGATCCTGTAGGGAATGCTTGGACTTTGCCGTAGTCGTTATCACAATGAACACATTAAAGATGACTTATGTGGTAACTAAGATTATGTTGTATAATATGAAGGCCTAGATCTAATGTGTGATTCAGATTTACGATTTCACAGATCTAGTAAGAGAGAAGGAGCACAAAGTGACAACATTTTTGTTAGCCATCATGTTGGCCATGAGGAATTTCAATTTGAAAATATGCGGTCACTCTTGGAGACCTATGTTTCACAGCAATGTACATGTTTGTTTCACAGCAATGTACATGTTTTTCAATCTTAAGAATGACTAGTGAAGAGCCTAGGGTCAACTTTAAGGGTTGAATTGTAGATAAGGAACTTGGTCTTGCTTGCAATTATATTGACATGCGGAAAATTTTGTTTGTGTTCCATTCTTGCCAAAGAGGAGGAACTAGAAATAAAATAACTAGTTGTAGGCTCTCACTATGTAGGTGCTCATAATGATTCACAAATTGAAGAAGGGGGACTTGGCCTCAAACTATGTTGTCTCCTGAGTCAATTATCTATAATTGCTGTAGTTTTGATGTAGGCAAAGGTGAAAAATACAACTGATATGAAACGTGGTATGCGAGTGAATCAGAAATCAGTTATAAAGCAAACTTCGCTACGTTCCACCAACAAAATAACCTTGGGTAGGAAAATAGTTAAACAAATCATGCAAGATGATGAATTTAACAAAATGTGTAAGTACAGGTGTACCCTTCTAAATCTAAAATATACTGATGCAATTACTCAGCTACGGATGCGAAGCTTGTATAATCAATATTATGATCAGTAAATACAAGATAGCAGACGCACACAAACTCGCAGTATAGTGGCAACGGATTAACTTGATAAATTATTAGAGGCGGTTGTCAACCCACAAATAAATAGACAGTGTTAAAAAAATTTTACCTACTGATGATTATAGAGATCTCTCTGACCTTAGTTGGTACTGATGCGTAGAGCTCTTCGTCACGATCGTAACGGTACTAAGATCACTTGAATCGGAGCCCGAATGCGGAAGTTACGGCCCAAAAATGAAGTAGAGTCGCTTAACAAGTCTGTTTTTTGATAACGGGTCTGGATCTGAAAATTGAAACCCAAATTAATTTCTTTTGCTTCTTTGTCTGTTGCAGGTGGAGACCAATGCATTTTCTTTGAGTGGCTGTGCTAGGCTGAGAAGATGAGGAGGATGGAGGCCTTGTTGAATCTTTTGATGGGGATGTTATTTTGCTGTTTGGAGGGAAGATGATAACGAAAAAAAGGTGAAAAAAGTTTTGTATTGCTGTTGGCTTCGGAAACAATGCACGGGTGAGGGAAAAGGGAAGAAGGAGAAAAAAGATTATACTGGGGTTTAATTAGAGAAGAAAATAGGTATCGACTCCTAAGCAATTTGAGTGAATCAATTTCACAAAATTCTCAAAATTCTTCATTGCTCATTGTTGCCACAATAGGGCTTTTATGTAGGCTTTTACAAAATTGAGTTCAACTCAAACTTCTATCTAAATAGAATTACAATATCAAATTTAGAAACTTAAAATACCAAAATAAAGAAACTATAAAAAAACAAAAAAAAATAAAGAAAGAGAAAAAAAATCTCAAATCCTACTACGACTTCAACTTGGATTGGGACTTCTTGGGTTCATCTCTTCGGCTCTTTCATCTTGAATAGATGTCTGCATCAACAACTCTCATCTCAAGGATGTCAGGAAGTGGAGAATTCATGCCTGTAACTCACATGAAAACTTTTTGAAAGCTTACAAGATACGTGGAAAAGAACTCATATTTAGTCCAAATTTGATTTTTTAAGTCTATGAGAGTCCAATATTGTTTTGAGTAGACTTCACTAGCTTCTAACGCATCTAATACAGCTATAATTGCGTAAATCGGATTTCAGATGTATTTATGGAGATTTTAAGTTACATGAGTTTTATGAAAAGTTGCCAGTTCTGATGAAAATTACATGAAGTCCAAGATGCTCTATACTTTGCTGTAAGGCCTAGACTTTATGAAGAACTTGAAAAGAAAAGAAAAAACTATTTTCTTATTTTCTTCTAGATCTTTTAGTCCAAGTTTGAATCTAGTTAGTCCTTCTTGCACCATTTATGTAAAAGGCTACTTAAAGCCTCTTTTTAGAGTCTTAAGTTTTCATTTTTGAAAGCTTAGGAAAATTGTGAGTTTATGGAAAGATTCCTTTAGTGAAAAGGAGTGGTTCCTCATACCATTACAATCTTCTTCAATAAAACTTGGTTTAAGAATTCTTCTCACTGCCTTTTAATTGAGATTTTTGCTGTGATCACTAAATTGAAGACTTGTCTTTCATCTATTTGGTTCAGAGCTGCAATTCGACTTACATCCGATTGAGATTGGATCAATTTACAACGTTAATAATGACAAAACGACAATGGATCTTCTCCAACAACCCCCAACTTTAGACGATCATTTTTCAAAGCTAAGTGTCTCTTTAAAGATTATACACTTAGATTTAATCAAATAGATGAGAGGTTTGTACAAGTAGAAAAAACAAAGAAAACATTGCTTTGTTTGAGAGGATTGAGAAGAAGCACAACAATTGTCTATGAGGAGTCTTTAGCCACATTATGCAAAGCTTTAGTTTGCTTAAGGAGGAGTTTCTATGGGAGGCTTAACAAAGGATTGAAGATTGTGTCCAAAGAGCTTCAACATTTGAACTGGATCATCTTCCCAGGTAGTCTTCCCAAAGTTGACTGAAGTCTTTGCTCATGCATCAAGAATCGTCCAAAATGAATCTGCACAAAAAACTATTAGCGGCAGTCAACTACTATTAGTAACCAGTTTCACCCTGCCACCAATCCGATAATTGTTCCACTTCAAGTTCAGGGTCCTAATGGTATTGTTTATATTGCCTTGGCCAATCTATAATGATTTGCAGTAACAGCCCCTAATTTCTCACTTCTGACTGTTTACTACTAATCAAAAGTTCATCATGAGCAATTTAGGTGCTGGTGTATTCAGTGATTTAGATTGGGTCAGGAGGCACTTGATCCCGACAAATGATCATCCAAGGTTGGTGAGTTGTTGGATGAAGAATCATTGTGGCTTGCCATCGTGTTATCGTCACTATAGTTTGATCCCTATCTCAATCATACACAGGTTGTAACTTGAAATTTTTTATTCACTTGAAATCCAATTTAGGTGATTTTGCCGGCGTCAGATAGCTAGCTAGTGAAATCTACTTTATGATGACTGGACTTTATAGAGTTGGAGCTCGGAATTTGACTGAATTTGAGTTCTTTTCCAGCCATTCTATAAGCCTTCAAAGAACTTTCATTAAACACGAAATCTCCACTTCTTGACATCTCTGAGAGAGAGGAGGGATGTAGCTTGCACCTTGTCCTACATTCAGTTTTTATTTGGTTTTCTTTTTTCATTTCTTCTTTTTCTTTTTGAAGATGTGTGCTCTTTTTTAATGTAAGTTGTCTCATTACAACTGATAATGAAACGAGGTGGAATGGTCCCTTCTTTTGTGTAAAAGATTAAGGAGGAACGAACTTGATAGTTTTTGACAGAAAAGTTCCACCTGGAATGAGGAATTATTACGAGTGTAAGAGCAATACTCTTTCTTCACTTTATTAATCCTTTAAGCATAAAAAATATCTAATTCCACACGGTAGTGGATCATTTGGTCAATACTTGTAATGTAGGAAATGATAAAAAAACCATCTATGATGTAGGAAAGGCGTCCTAAATTAAGATTCAACCATCATTTAAGCAGGACCAAAATTTGTTCGCCATGGTCAGATTTCCATTTTTCAGCTAAAGGGTTTCATTGCAGGTTTTGAGATCGGATTTGAGTTTGTACAATTTGAATCAAGGCTTAATGCATCAGTGATTTTACTATATGGCTTTGGTCCAGACCAAGCATTTAGTTTGGCTTCAGCTATAATTCAAGAGGACGAAGGTGAACAAAATTCAAGAAAAAATACTTTCCAGCAACGTGACAGTTTTGGAAGCTTCAACACATTATATCGAGTATATATTGGGTGGCCGACATTGGAACATTATAATTCTGGATTCATTGGAATTGGAAAGAAGCTTGATAAACTAAAAATATATCTTCAGCCACTTTTTAAGATTCTGGAAGATGCTAGATTGAAAAAAATGCTAGAAGTTAAAACCAGTTTTCTGGGCTTTCTTGGTGAAGTTAGAAAAGATATTGTTAGGTTTCTGGGGTTTCTTGGTTAAGTTAGACAAGCTGTAGTTTTAAATATTATCAATAATTTAAAACCAATCTGTCTTTCCTAACTTAATTAAGAAAGCAAGCAGATCTGGATATGCACAGCTGGTGATTTGTAGCATATTGACCTAGATCTTGATGAATCTTGAAAAGTGATGTAAACAAAAGTTTAGTTTCTCTATTTTTCTTTCTGACGAATCTAGAAACATGATGTTTTGATATCAGACACCTAAGATATGCTTGATGAAGGAAATGTGTTGCTGCTAGAAATATCTGAAAATCCATTTTCTCCAACCTCAGCTTGTTGAATCACTCCCTGGTTAGAGCCATGTAGAACTATTGTAGCATTTGGCATTGAATACAAACCGAAAGCAAACTTGAGTTTTATTGTAAAGCTGGCAATGAGCCTGGAACAAAAATTGTAATATCTACCATGGGGGAGAGTATGACTCTGAACAGCGGCTTTTAATCCTGACCAAAATTTCCTATTTCTATGCATGTGTCTCTCAGAAGGTGTGGTTTGAAAGGAGCACTTTTCATGGTGCAAGTATGAGGAGGAAAGGTTCTTTAACACTGGTTTTTGCAATTTGTTTTATTGGTGATCCTATAAAATGGTTAAATTATATTCTCATCTTTATTGTTTTATAATGATGTACTACCTCGATGCTAGTAAGAAAATTGAAGAATCACTTTGGAGATTGAAATTGTGTCTATTTCTATTTTTATTCTGAAGTGCACAGTGTAGCAACTGGAGGCGGGTGGACCCGGTGACCGTGGTCTTTGATTATCTTTCCATATTGCAAAACGTGTGCACACAAGCACACAAATTTTTCCATGTTTGTCTGACTCATTTTCTTCGTTTTCCAAAATGATTTATTTAAAGAAACCAATTATAAATGTTTGCTTGCATCTAGAGAAGCCTATCGACATATCCTCTGTTTTGATTTTTTTTTTTTGTTCAATGGTGGATTTCAGCACCTTATTCTCATCTTTTCTGGTTTTTTTTTTTTGCAGGTGGACTCCATATGGAAGTACTAGGTGCATTATCTGCAAACAACAAGTCCACCAAAATGGGAAGTACTGCCATACATGTGCTTACTCCAAAGGCAAGATAGTATTAGCTTTATTTTCAAGTTTATTGCAGTAAGGATTCTAGATTTCATTTTCTTCTAATTTAAGTTCATACTGAGCTTTCTTTTCACAATCCCTAGTGCTTTCTTGGTACAGGTGTCTGTGCAATGTGTGGGAAGCAAGTGCTGGATACAAAGTTTTACAAGCAGAGCAATGTATGAAACTGTTCTGGATTTGCTTTAATCTGTACATTCAGAGAAACTGACTACTGTAAATGCCTCTAATGGCTGCCGAGAAGCTCTCTGACAAACTCTTTGAATTGTATGATTGGATAAACTTTGTAGCATTTGTTGTTAACTGTGTAGCTTATTTTTCGCCTTATAAGCTTTGTAACATGTCTGATTACTGTCCTAATGATTTATGGATTGGAAAATTGAATGTTTTTAACCTGAATACAGGAAACATGCAGATATTGTTTCTTAATGTTTCTGTATGACACAAGCCCATTTGTTAAAAGGTTGTGCCCATGAGAGTGACTATTTTTTGCTGAGCTAAATTACCTATGGTACATCAAACAGGGGCATGCTGAAAAGTTGATTTTATCGTTGGTATTGGATGATCCCTTAATTTTCTGACGACTGCCTATCAGCAGTCAAGCCCCATGGAGAAAGATAACCAAACCTAAGGAATCTAGGTGTGAATTATGGAGATGGATGCCCCACTGAAAGTAGTCTTGCAGCTAAGTTCTAATGCACATTTAACAGAAAAAAAAGCTATAGATCAAAATCAATCAATATTGATGAATAGCTTGATAGAGAGCTATGAGGACGCTAAGGTTGCATAATATCCAGAACGCTACATTAGAGCTGTCACTTGGCAGAACATTGAAAGTAATACAATCCCTACAGTGAGAGGTGATGAAGACATCATGGTATCGGGGCAGTAGAGTGCAGCCCAAGAATAACCTAGACATGCACAAGCAGCATAAAGAAGAAAGTTATTTTCAAAACCTTTAGTGAATTGCGTTCTCTCTGAAGTGGCATAAGAATCGTTTCCAGGGAAATTCATTGTAGTTTTTTTTTTTTTAAAAATGAAGCAAGTGCACGATAGTTCTGTGCATAAAATATGAAATTTACAGTGGTTTTTTGCTATCTAGCCTTCTTCCTGCATTTCTTGCACTTTCGAGCTAAAACTAAAGCCTAGACCTGTAAGATAGTTTTAAACTTTAATATAAGCACAAGCAAGAGACTACAAAGAGAGGTCAGTGTTTGACATCCAATCTCTCTTGTCAAGTAAACAAATAGATGTGAAATTCCAAGAGCTTTATTTGACTGAAGAACACGTGCAGGGTGTCTTATTAGTGGATGAGAAAGTGAAAAAAAAGTAAAGCAACTATTGCTAGCTTTGAGAATTACTATTGCTCATTTTACTAAAAGTTGCATGAAATTACATACATCTGTTTCCTTTGGTCTGAACTTTCCCAGTGCAGCAGAACAAACAAAAGCAGCTGGTCAGAATATTTGACTGGCCTTCTAGAGAGCTTTTGAAGTCCTAGTGCTGAATAAATTCATCGCTCATTCTTCTCTTGGATCTTTCTGTTATGAGGAGACCCTTGTTAGTCTAAGCAAGCATCTTTCTAGACTTGAGATGATAGCAAACCCCATGATTTAACTTGTGTCTGTCATCGTACATATTATGTGCCCGTAGAAGCCATAGACACGTGCATCGTCTAGCTGCCCTTGTACAGTTGTACTTGTAGTTATGAACTATGATCTTAGGGGTTATCATTTATCCTAATACAATTCCATGTATCACACGATCAAAATTCTGTCCATTCTGTTTATTATTACCTGCGTGTCTTAAAGCATCTAAAAGGAAAACATGTGTTTTAACGACTTAAGTGGGGTTTATATTATTTTTTAGCTATACTATTGAAAAACAGTTCGCTTTGCGAGTGCTTGATGCTTAGGTAAGAAATCCTCTGAAGTATATGATTTTCCGTTCATAGACCATCGATAACATGTAAATGAGAAAAGAGTACATGGGTCATCCAAATGTCATGCACCTTCTGCTAGGTAGACATAACGAAATTAGTTATGCCTTAGAAGTATTAAAGCCGCTCCCAGATTCCGATAAGCAACAAAAGCTAATATATCCGAGTGAGCTTCTAGACAGATGAAAGTCCTAGCAAAAGTATTCTCCACCCAATTTTTTCTTTGATGTTTGTTCTCTGAGCATTTGTAACATCCTTCTAGACTTTAAATGATAGCAAGCCTCACGGTTTAACATCTGGCTGTCCTCATGCACACTTCCTTGCGTCACTTGAAACTTCTGGCATTTGTAACATATTGATATTATCAGACTTTGTTTGAGGGGTAAGTTACTCGACAAATTAAAAGGATTGAAATTTATCCTTTGTTTTCACATTGACTTTGGGCATGAGCACATCAAAACCAGCTGACTGAACTAATTTTTGTTCATACTTTTTCTAGAGAGCTAGAAGTCAGAAGATTCTGCTATATATATACAAAACCAGCTGACTGAACTAATTTTTCTTCATACTTTTCTAGAGAGCTAAAAGTCAGAAGATTCTGCTATATATATGTGTGTGTGTGTGTGTGTGTGTATTCTGGTTCTACTGACTTTTCATGCTTCTGGAAAAGCTTATGTTCTAATTAGCAGATATTTCTCTGTCTCTAGATGGTCAGGCTTTCAGCCGTGCATAAATTTTCTTTTAGATGAAATTTACTCAAAGATTTGCGCAACAGAAGTTCAATTAATTTTCATATAATTATCTAATCAAAAATTTTTGACAATCGCAATGAACTTTTTCTTAATTAGTTAGTTGTCCTTTGAAACCAATAATTAAAAGCCTACAGTTTTCATTTAAACTAGGACTATTTCTTTACACTAACAATTCACAGTGAGGTTGATGTCCTTGAAGGTCCCTATCAGATCCTCCCTAAATTTGGTAGGTATCTGTTGGCATAAACCTCGTTTCCTCATGACAACTTTGCACTTATAATATTAGGCCTGGCGTGGTTATCTTGTCCATCTAAAATTCCATGTATCGATCATCTAAAAGTTTTCGATTATTTGTTAGATATTGACAGTGTCAACAGTTTAACCAAAAGAAAAATGACGGGCTTTGGTCGTAAAATGACAGAATCTATCCTTTCTTTTCACAGTCCCTTTGGCTGTGAGCACATAGAAAGAGGAGCGAATATTGACACTCACAAAAGTGGTTAAGATACCCACCAGATTAGTGCACCCACAAAAAAATTAATAAAGACACCTACAAAAATTCAAAAATACCCAAATTACTCCATCTTCCTCATTCCCTCTCATTCTGCTTCGCTGCTGTTCGCTACCCGCCGCCATCGGCCCCCTTTCCCCCGACATGCCCCGCCCTCCCCGGCCCTCACCTCCCGTCCTCCTCTCCTCTACCTCTTCCTCCTCCTCGATTATCAAAAAGAAAAAGGAAAAAACAACGAAACACATCTAAACTCTCTCTCGTCCACCATGAATTTCTAGCAATGAGCTCCAGTGTTCGCAGAGGCGGCGGCCAAGAAATCACAGGAGATCTCCATGGAGGCAGCCAAGAAATCACAGGAGAAACAAATCCTATACCACGACACAATTCAACTTCTCCAGTTTACCATTAATTCAAATAACTTAATGACAAACAGAAAAGCAAAGAAAAAAGTCATCTCCATCACAAGAAAACAACATTTTTCACTTTTCTATAACTGCCAAAAACCCATTATCATATATTAGATAAAAAACACAACAACATTACACAAACAAAGATTCAATCTTTTTGATCAGTGCATAAAAAAAATCAAGAATAAAAGCAAGATAAAAGCTCGAAAAGTCCTGAATGTGTCCCGAAGAAGAGATTGGATGATGCCTAATCTCCCACCAACATTTCCTCTCCCACCGCCTCCTCCTCTGTTCCCGCCGTTCGCCTTCCCCTCACTCAGCCTCCACATGTAGTAGTGTTGGAGGAGAGAGTACAGTAGAGGAGGTGAAGTCATGCCAGGTGCTGTTGAAGACTGCCAAGGAGTCTATGACGAAAGGCGAAGGAACAGCGGGCAGGAAGAAGCAGCAGCAGCAGAAAAGACAGTGGTCGGTCGACCGGACCGGTCGACCGACGTGCACCAAATGCACAGGATTGCTCGGTCGACCGGACCGGTCGACCGGAGAGACTGTCTGCAGATTGTTGGAGGAGAGAGTACAGTAGAGGAGGTGAAGTCATGCCAGGTGCTGTTGAAGACTGCCAAGGAGTCTATGACGAAAGGCGAAGGAACAGCGGGCAGGAAGAAGCAGCAGCAGCAGAAAAGACAGTGGTCGGTCGACCGGACCGGTCGACCGACGTGCACCAAATGCACAGGATTGCTTCGGTCGACCGGACCGGTCGACCGGAGAGACTGTCTGCAGGTTACAGAGCTCTCGGTTGGATTTCGGTCGACCGGACCGGTCGACCGGAGAGGGTCTCTGTAAGCAACCCAACTCTCTGTTTGTTTCGGTCGACCGGCTCGGTCGACCGTAAGAGGGAGTCGGTCGACCGGCCGGTCGACCGACAGTCGGGTTTTGGGCGAAATCTGTTGTTTCGGGAAGTTATGTATTTAAGCCCTGGTTGTAATTTTCTAGGGTTTAAGGGCCTAGACAAAGTATAGCTGCGGACTCTCTTGTGTTGATAGAGATCCAGAGCTATTGTAATCCATCTTCCATAAAGAAAACTCTCTCCGTGAATTGCCCCGAGGACGTAGGCAGGTTGGCCGAACCTCGTTAGATCTGGTTTTTGCGATTGGCTGTTCTTCTAGTTTGTTTTTCATTGTTCTTGATGATTGAGATCAGGTTGGATCTTCTAAGGGTTGTTGTCTCCGAGCACAACAAGTGGTATCAGAGCAAGGTTACGCTTGGGATATTCTGAAGATTCGAAGGGCTCCAGATCTGATCAGGTGGAGATCGTGTGTCGATCTCAGGTCAGAGGCATTGGTGTTCAAGGAGATCGTGTGTCGATCTCAGGTGGACGCAGGGAGGGCTCGTTGAATCAGGGGGTGAATAGATCTGGTGAGAAACTCAAGCTAGGGTTTCAAGGTAGAGGTAAAAATCACTTTTTTATCTCAGAAATAGATCTATTTTGCAAGTATTTGATCTTCCGCATAGTTAGAGGGTCAAGGAAAGGATCTCAATGGCAGAGAAATCTAAGTCTGTTAAAACAATGAACAACTCCAGGATTGAAGTTGTTAAGTTCAATGGAACTAACAATTTCGGGATGTGGAGGTGTGAGGTTATGGATGCATTGAATGCACAGAACCTCGAGGACACGCTCCTTTTGGAGAAGAAGAAGGATACTACCACTGATGATGAGTGGGCAAAAATGAACAGGTCGGCATGTGGCCTGATTCGCTCATGTTTGTCACAAGATATCAAATATTCTGTTCAACATGAGAAGTCAGCAAAGGATATGTGAATACCCTCGAGAAGAAGTACCTGACAAAGAGCGTGGAGTCAAGGCTGCAGCTTAAGAGCAAGCTGTATTGTTCAGGATGCAGAGGGGAAGCACAGTAAATGAGCACCTCAACAGGTTTACAAAGCTTCTTACGGATTTGCTAAATGTGGATGCCATATAAGTGAGGAAGACAAGTCAGTCGTTCTCCTGAACTCTCTTCCACCGGAGGAGTATGAGATATTTACAATGACATTCATAAATGGAAGGCAAACCTTAGACTATGATGAGATATCGTCAGCACTGATGAGTTATGAGAAAAGGAAGAATGAGAAACATTCTGGGAGATCTAGTTCATCAGCAGAGGCTTTGGAGGTAAGAGGCAGGAGCTCATCAAGGAAAGGCAAGGAGGTGAGAGGAAGATCGAAGTCAAGACCGGGCTTAAGGGATCTTAAGAAAGACCAGTGCATGTATTGCAAAGAGTTTGGGCACTGAAAGTTGACTGTCCAAAGTACAAGGGGAAGAAGAAGGAATCAAAATCTGAGGCAAATCTGGCAAGATTGACAAAGGCTGCTAGCAGTAAATCACAGGCAGAGGATTCAGATTCAGATTCTTCGGTATTCTCGTTTTCAGTTACTACTCCTGTTGTAGGTTACTCGGGAAAACGAGTGGATCCTGGACACAGGTGCTACATATCATGTATGCCCTAATCGAGATTGGTTTACTAGTCTTGAGAAGCTGGAGGGATGTTCGGTCGTCATGGGCGATGATCATCCATGCATCATGGAGGGTGTAGGCACAATTCCTATCAGGATGTTCGACGGGATGGTAAGGGAGCTGAAGGAAGTGAGATATGTCCCTCAGCTGAAGAGGAACTTGATCTCAGTGGGTGCTTTGGAAAAATTAGGGCTCGGGGAGTGTCTATTAAAGAAGGTGTTCTTAAAATGACGAAGGGCTCAATGGTGGTGTTGAAGGCCAACCGCAGGAACAATTTGTATTACTTGAAGGGTAGTACAGTGACAGGCCAGGTGGCAACTTTGACCAGTCAGAAGGAAGATCTAACCCGGCTATGGCACATGAGGCTGGGACATGCAGGGGAGAAATCTATGTAAGCTCTTGTGAGGAAAGGGCTTGCTGAAGGGGTGCAGAGACTGCAAACTGGATCTGTGTGAACATTGCATCATAGGCAAGAAGACGAAGGTGAAGTTTGGTACAGCTTCACACTGCACCGAAGGCATTCTTGATTATGTTCACACGGACGTATGGGGACCCACAAAGACTGCATCAATAGGGGAACCCATTACTTTGTGTCGTTTATCGATGATTATTCTAGGCGGTGCTGGGTGTACACCATGCGACACAAGAATGAAGTCCTAGAATTGTTTGTGAAGTGGAAGGCTAATCAGGAAAGGAGTACAGGAAGAAAAGTCAAGGTCCTTCGTTCTGACAACGGAGGAGAGTACAAGTCAGACCCTTTCCAGAAGCTATGTCTTGATGAGGGCATAGAGAGGCACTTCACAGTAAGGGAAACTCCGCAACAGAATGGGGTGCTGAAAGAATGAACCGAACTTTGCTAGAGAAGGTTCGGTGCATATTGTCAAATGCAGGATTACCAAAGAAGTTCTGGGCTGAAGCTTTGGGGTATGCATGCCATCTCGTCAATAGGTTGCCGTCGTCTGTAATAGGGGGAAAGACCCCCCTTGAAGCTGGTCGGGTAAAGCTGCAGGAGATTATGATGTGCTCAGGATATTTGGATGTCCAGCCTACTATCACGTAAAAGAAGACAAATTGGATCCGAGAGCGAAGAAAGGTGTGTTTGTTGGCTTCAAGAAAGGAACCAAGGGGTTCAAGATCTGGGACCAACAGGACAACAAATTCATAATCAGCAGAGATGTCACTTTTGATGAGGCCTCGATGATGAAGCCTACAGTCTCTCAGCAGGTGGAGACTAAGAAGACCAAGGAGCTATTGCAGCAGGTGGAGAGTGATGCAGATCCACCATCTCTAGAAGACTCAGTATCTGTGAGGATCATTCCTGATGTGACACAGGGAGGTGATCAAGTTGCAGAAGAAGATGCTGAGGTGTTGAAGAGGATCAGGAACAGGTTATGGATACAGTTCCAGATCCCACTGCAGTTGGAAGACCAAGGAGGAATACTAGGAGACCTGGCGGTGGCTCACTACAGACATGATGATTGCACATGCACTTCCAGTTGTTGAAGAAGCCATTCCATCTACTTTCAGGGAAGCTGAAATCAGTTCAGAAGCGGAGTTATGGAAAGGAGCCATGAATGAAGAGATGCAGTCTCTTTATAAGAACAACACATGGGAACTGACCAAGTTGCCCAAGGGGAAGAAAGCCATAGGGTGTAAGTGGGTATTTGCTAAGAAGCAGGGATCACTCCAAGAAGACAAAGTGCGCTACAAGGCAAGGCTGGTGGCTAAAGGCTACGCACAGAGAGAAGGGATCGACTACAACGAGGTGTTCTCCCCAGTTGTTAAACACTCGTCTATTCGGATCCTATTAGCCTTGGTGGCACAGAACGAGTTGGACCTTGACCAACTTGATGTGAAGACCGCCTTTCTCCACGGCGATCTTGAGGAGGAGATCTACATGACTCAGCCCACAGGTTACAAAACTGCAGGGAAAGAGGAGTTGGTATGCAAGCTGAAGAAATCACTGTACGGTTTGAAGCAGTCTCCAAGACAATGGTACAAGCGATTTGACAGCTTCATCAGGAAGAAGAAGTACACACGAAGCCACTTCGATCCATGTGTGTACTACAACAAGTTACCATCTGGTGAGTATGTCTATCTACTACTTTACGTAGATGATATGCTAATTGCTTCTAGGTCAAGATCTGCAATTGATTCTCTGAAGAAGACTTATCGTCTGAGTTCGAGATGAAGGACCTGGGGGAAGCAAGGAAAGTATTGGGTATGGAGATCACAAGGGACAGGGAAGCTGGCAGGATTAGCTTGACTCAGAAGGGCTATCTGGAGAAGGTACTGCAGAGATTTAATATCGGGAAAGATACAAAGATGTAAGTACACCAATGGCGCCGCACTTCAAGTTGTCAGCGAAGATGTCTCCAAGGAGTGTTCAGGAGCGTGAGCATATGACTCATGTACCATATGCCAATGCAGTGGGAAGCTTGATGTATGCAATGGTGTGTACAAGGCCGGATCTATCACAGGCAGTTTCCATGGTTAGCAGATATATGCATGATCCAGGTCAGGGTCATTGGGAAGCAGTGAAGTGGATCCTGAGGTACATCAAGGGTACTGTTGATGTAGGCCTCGTGTTTGAGAAGGACAACACTGGGAAGCAAGAATGCATAGGGTACGTGGATTCGGACTATGCAGGTGATCTTGACAAACGCCGGTCGACGACGGGTATGTATTCACATTCTCGCAGGCACCGGTGAGTTGGCGCTCCACACTTCAGTCCACAGTCGCATTGTCGACTACAGAGGCAGAGTATATGGCCTTGACCGAGGCCATGAAGGAGGCGATTTGGCTTCAGGGATTGCTAGATGACTTGGGAGTGGAACAGGAGATCTTGAAGATACACTGTGACAGTATGAGTGCCATTTATTTGGCAAGGAACCAAGTCTACCACGCAAGGACGAAGCACATCGATGTCAGGTATCACTTTGTTCGGGAGATTCTGGAGGAAGATGACATCAATTTATTGAAGATTCATACTTCGGAGAATCCGGGCGATATGCTTACAAAGGTGGTGTCGGGAGTAAAGTTTGCACACTGCAAAGACTTGCTCCAGATTCTTCAGGTGAATTGAGCTTGCTGAAGCTCATGTGGATGAACTACGGATGGCTTGATCCCTTGGGCAAGGGGTACGTAGGCAACCAGATTGGTGCAGCCGCAATCGAGTCAGTGTTCGGCTCAGATTTAACAATCTTCACCGAGGTGGAGAATTGTTGGAGGAGAGAGTACAGTAGGAGGGGTGAAGTCATGCCAGGTGCTGTTGAAGACTGCCAAGGAGTCTATGACGAAAGGCGAAGGAACAGCGGGCAGGAAGAAGCAGCAGCAGCAGAAAAGACAGTGGTCGGTCGACCGGACCGGTCGACCGACGTGCACCAAATGCACAGGATTGCTTCGGTCGACCGGACCGGTCGACCGGAGAGACTGTCTGCAGGTTACAGAGCTCTCGGTTGGATTTCGGTCGAACGGACCGGTCGACCGGAGAGGGTCTCTGTAAGCAACCCAACTCTCTGTTTGTTTCGGTCGACCGGCTCGGTCGACCGTAAGAGGGAGTCGGTCGACCGGCCGGTCGACCGACAGTCGGGTTTTGGGCGAAATCTGTTGTTTCGGGAAGTTATGTATTTAAGCCCTGGTTGTAATTTTCTAGGGTTTAAGGGCCTAGACAAAGTATAGCTGCGGACTCTCTGTGTTGATAGAGATCCAGAGCTATTGTAATCCATCTTCCATAAAGAAAACTCTCTCCGTGAATTGCCCCGAGGACGTAGGCAGGTTGGCCGAACCTCGTTAGATCTGGTTTTGCGATTGGCTGTTCTTCTAGTTTGTTTTCATGTTCTTGGTGATTGAGATCAGGTTGGATCTTCTAAGGGTGTTGTCTCCGAGCACAA
>JAVJIF010003566.1:0-179594 GCA_038442645.1 Agave tequilana
GAGGCTCTTGTGATCTGTGTATATCAACACTTTGTCTCCCAGAAGGTGTGTCTCCAGATCTTCAAGGCAATATCACAGCTGCCAACTCCAAGTCATGAGTTGGGTAATTCCTCTCATGAGGCTTCAATTGCCTAGATGCATATGCTATAACATGATCACGTTGCATAAGTACACACCCCAGGCCTTTACCTGATGCATCACAGAAAATGACCATCCCTCCTCTTCCTGAAGGAGTCCTCAGATTGGAGCTGAAATAAGCCTCTGCTTCAACTGCTCAAATGCTGCATCACATTCTTCTGTCCATATGTATCTCTCCCCTTTTCTGGTGAGCTGGTCAACGGAGCTGCAAGTCTAGAGAATCCTGGACAAAGCGCCTGTAATATCCGGCTAGTCCAAGAAAGCTCTTTATCTCAGTCACCGTCTTCGAACTGGCCATTCTTCACTGCCTGGACTTTACTAGGATCCCTGAAATTCCTTCTGCTGAAACTATGTGTCCAAGGAAAGCTATGCTGTCCAACCAGAATTCACACTTGCTCCTCTGGCATGAACTGCTCCTGCTGAAGAGTCTGCAACACAATTCTCAAGTGCTCTGCATGCTCCCTATTATTCTTTGAATAGATCAGGATGTCATCTATAAATACAACTACAAACTGATCCAGGAAAGGGGAGAACACTCGATTCATCAAGTCCATGAAAACTGCAGGGGCATTTGTGACTCCGAAAGGCATAACCAGAAATTCATAGTGGCCATATCGGGTCCTGAATGCCGTCTTCGGAACATCCTCCTTCTTCACCCTCAGCTGATGGTAACCCGACTGCAAATCTAACTTTAGAAAATACACGGGCTCCATGAAGCTGATCAAACAAGTCATCAATCCGGGGCAATGGATACTTGTTCTTGATGGTGACCTTGTTCAACTCCCTATAATCATACAAAGCCTCTTACCACATCCTTCTTATTTGCCAAGAGCACTGGAGCTCCCCATGGTGAAGTGCTTGGCCGAATCAACCCCTTGTCTGAATACTCCTGCAGTTGCCTCTTCAAGATCTCCAACTCTGTCGTTGCCATCCTGTACGGAGCCTTGGATATGGGAGCTGCTCCTGGAATTGTATCATGGAGAACTCAATTATCCTCTCCGGTGGAAGCCCTGAGACCTCAGCAAGACTTCTGGAAACTCATCCCACACTGGCACTCCCTTCAGAACCTCCGAAGTGGTCATCTGAATCTCCTTCTTAGCAGGCTTCACCTCTCCACTAAACTGGAACTCCGGTGATGGGGATTCTGAAATTGATCCTCCTCCCTCTACAGTCGTCACAGCATAGTACTGACTGACTGAGCCAAGTCATGCCTAAGATCACGTCGTACCCTTTGGTGTCTAGTACGAGCATGTCTATGGCCAAGATCTTCCCCAAAGCTCCACTGGACAGTCAGCACAAACTCTAGAAGATACAACTACCCCATTCCCTGTACTTATCTCCCACTGTGTGGTCTAAAGCCTTAACAGGTATGGAATGAACAGCCACAAAATGGTCGGAGATATAACAGTGGGATGCACCCCGAATCGAAGAGAGCGAGAACAGTATATGAATGAACTCTGATGTTACCTGTAATCCCTCCTCTGAAGCCTCAGCCTCCTCTGCTGTCAGGTTGTAGGCCTGACCTCTGCCACGCCCTGCTGCTGTCCGGGCTCCTCTCTGCACTGGGCGAGCAACATGCGGTGGAGGAAGGGGAAGGGCTCTCCTCAACTCTGGTCCCTGATGCCTCTGCCCAACTGGCCCTGGTAGTACCCTCTGCACATTCTGCCCCTGAGGTGCCGGCAAGGTTTGGTTAGCAAATCCCATCCTCCTGTGCGGACAGGTCTCCACGGCATGGTCCTCGTGCTCCACACACCAAACACCATCCGTTTGCCCTCCGGCAATTCTGCTGGGAGTGTCCTGGCTTCTGGCAGAAATTGCAGATAAGACCTGGTCGAGCACCTGGTAAGGAACTGCCCTGAATGGTTGCCTGGCCTGGACCTTCGCTGCTCTGGATGGTCCTCCTCTGCCCCCCGGTACAAACGGCCTCTTCATGGCCTGGTCCTTCCTCTGATCTCCTTGCTTCTTCTCAAACCCACGCTCCCCTCTCGAGCGCTGGTGAGAACTTCTGCATAGGTCTTCAATGATGGGCTTTGGAACATCTGAATGTCCATTTGCAGACCTTGCTGGAACCGGCTTGCCCTCTGCTCCTCATCTGCTATCATGTACGGGGCGAAGCGACTCAACCTGAGAAATTCTGCAGCATACTCATCTACGGATCTATCCCCCTGTTGAAGCCTGATGAACTGCTCCTCCATGTCCTTCTGAGCAGTGGCGGGGAGAAACGACTGTAGAAGCTCTTGGAGAACGTATCCCAAGAGATAGGTTTCTCCAAGCGAGCTTCCTCCTGCAAGCCCCAAGTCCTGGCTATGTCCTTCAGCTGGATCTTTGCAACCTCCACTTGGTTCTCCTTAGGCACCCTGGCGGCGTTCAGCAGATCGGTGGTGTCTGTTAACCACTGCTCTCAGCCTCCAATGGCCTCTCGACTCCCGTGAATATGGCCGGCTGTAGCCGTCGGAAGTCTGAGATGTTCCCCGGCTTCTGCTCCTTCGGGCTGCCAACTCCTGCCTGAGGAGCTCAGTCTGCTGATGCTGATTCTCCATCTGCTGTTGCTGGTTTCCCAGCATAGTCTGAATGATCCTCAGGATATCAGCACCCTCTCCTCCTACGGGTCCATTCGGTACTTGCCCGACATTGTTGCGACCCGAACGTCTCTCCATACCGAAAGGGATAAGATCTGGAATTGGAAACAAGGAAGGAGTTTAGGATACGAGGAATGAATCAAGGACGAAGTCAAGAAGGACTATATAACTTTGTACATTGTAGTTGGCATAAGCAAATCACTAGAATTTGCCACTTGGTTGTACTTTTAGTTTGAGAGCCTAGGCTCTGATACCAACCTGTAACGCCCCGATCCCAATGATACGGGAACGTCACTGCCACGCATATACGTAGGTCAGGTGGTGCCCCCACGTATATACGCTAAGCCTTAAGTACAACAAGTATCAGAGTACACACACAGCGTGGTATATTCATATGCCAACTTACAAAAGATAAATACAAAGTTATACAAGTTATGATAAGCAAAAAATCACTTTACAAGTGTCCTTTATCACAACCCAAGTCCAAAATGAATCCTATACAACCAAAAATACAGAAATGCTCACGAAATGGATGGAGATCCCGTGAACCAAAAGGAAGAGTCGGCACGATGAGACTAGAGCTGGTCAGCCTGCTCAGAAAGATATGCCCGGTCCTCTGTGGAAGGCTCCACTTCGTTCCAAGCCTCAGAATCTGAATATGCAAATCCAAAGGGTCAAGACATATAATACAAATAAAAGATAGTCAAGTGACATAAGGATCATGATAAAGGCAATGAAGTTACAATAATAGCAATGAATAACAAGCGATGTAAACTCAATGAGGTAAGATCATATGCAACAAATCTACAATTACGTCTTATTATTATTACTTGTCTACTGTGATATCTAGCTATGTGACCCAGCGTCCCAGAGCACATAGATCCATATCCTAGTGAAACAGGTTGTTATTGGAAACAGCAGTTGTATCGACGAACTATGTTTACAGTGGGTCCCGTGCATACCCGGGACCACGGCCCAGGATTGTTCCGTTGCTTGAAGACGGAACCTGCCGCAAGGCTAAACAGGAGGGACTTATGTATGCCCTTGTCATGACAGTAACACGAAAGGAGCAAGCACTCCCCTCGGTCCCCTGGAGTACCACAGGTAAGACCGGAACAGTAATTGTACAATATACCTAAAACCACTGTAAACCGAACACATATCGATATTCCGCATATTCCCCCCGACCCAATGTAAGTTGGTGAATTTTATATAAAAGTCGGGTGTATCATGCTTGGTGTTTTAGTGATAGCATGAAGAGTGGTGATACTTCATATTTAACAAGTTAAGGAATAGCAATATATAACAACAAGTCATGAAGCCTAATGAAGCAAGATCTATCAGGTAACATGTCATGCAGTACAGGTATGAAGCATAAACAAGACTAAAACATCATACATATATCAGGGGAATATCAAAAATCAAAAAGGAAAGGAGTCTGAAATCTGTCCCAGAATTTGGCTAACGGTCGACCTCCGTCGACTGCCGGTCGACTGGGATTTACAAAGGCGTCGGCGTGCCGGTCGACTGCCGGTCGACCGTACAAAGTGCGTGAGCTCCAGGTTTGGCCGGTCGACTGCCGTCGACTGGTCCACAATAAATGCCTTAAGCCGGTCGAGTGGTCGGTCGACTGCCAGTCGACCGCCAGCTCAAAGCTGTGCACTCTGTGCACATCGGCAGAGTGATCGGTCGACTGCCGGTCGACCGATCCTCTGGAATTAGCTGCTGTTAAGGCAGAAAAAATCAGGATTTTCTTGGTTGGTTCTAACGTCTAAAAATAGGATTTTTTTTTTGGTATTAGGGGACCGATCTAGCAGTACAAGTACACTAAACAGAACTAGCCTTGTTGAATAATATACTTACATGGGGAGGTTGGATTTGAGTTGTGATGCCCTAAAAATTGGATTTTATACTACAAGTGTACAAGGATTTCTACCACAAGGAATGAAGTGTTAATTAGGTCTTGGTGAGTAAAGATACTCACCAGGTTAGGTTTAATTGTGACTTGATTCAAGGATGGAGATGATTGCTTCACTCCACACTTGTTGTTGAAGCTTGAGGTGAAGAAGAGCTCTTGGAGTTGCCTTGGGGAGTAGAGGTTGAAGATGGAGTTCCTTGATGAAGCCCTAGTTGAACTCCTTGAGACCTTGAGGTGTAGGTGAAGAGATTTGGTGGATCTTGGAGTTAGGGTTTGGTTTGAGGAAGGAGATTTTTGAGAGAGTTCTCTTGATGAAGAAATGAGAAAAAGGGGAATTTTGCAAATGAAATGCATTTATAGGTGGGATCTTTTGTAAAGGGATTGGGATTATGATGGAAGTGGGGGGTTTTCTGCAAAAATGTGGGGGGTGGGTGTCCCCTCATGGCCACTTGCCGGCCATAGGAAGGAGAGAGAGTGAGTGGGGTTAGTGAAGTGTGTGAGTGGGAAATGAGGTGGAAATGAAGTGGAATTGGAATTTTGCAATAATTGAAAAAATGTCCGAAATTCAAGTATCTCGGATGGTCTGAAAATTTTACCAAAAATCAAGAAAAATATTTGAAGACTCATGGTGAAATTCGTTTGAAGAAATGCTGTATAGATTTTTAATTAAAATCCCGGAATCAGTTATTTACCGACTCCGAAAGAATTTTCATAAATTTATAAAATTCTCAGAAAAAGTGTATAAGTAAGAAATATGATTCTAAGTAATAAAGTCTAAGGGACTTTCTAAAAATTTCCTAACAGTTTGGGAGATAAAATTCGGGAATCGGTCAGCGGCACTGGCCGACACCGTTTTTGAAGAAATTCATTTTAATTCCAGAAAATTCCAGAAAATCTCATAAAATCTTAAATATTGGAAAATGATATTTGAAATTAAAATCGGTCAAATACGGAAGGTAAATCGGAAAATACGATCGAAAGACTGAATACGTAACTAAGTACGTATCCCGGGAGAGGGGTATTACAATTACACTTTACAAGTGTCTTTTATCACACCAAGCCCAAAAGTAAAATCTACAATAGGTACACAAAAATGCTCACGTGATGGATGAAGATCCCGTGAGTCAAAAGAGAAGACTGGCTCGAAGAACAGAAACTATTCGGCTTGCTCACTAAGATAAGCTTGATCCTCTGTGGATGGTTCCACTTCGGTCCAAACTTCGGAACCTGAACATACAAATCCAAGGGAGTCAGGACCTCCCACAATGAACAGGCGATAGCCAAATGGCTAAGAGACAGATATAGGAAATATGGAACAGTATAATGAATATAAATCAGCAAGAAATAAAGCATAAAGAATAAAGTCCGAATACGATGGATCCACAATTAAAGTCTATTATTATTATTACTTGTCTTACTGTGATATCTAGCTATGTGACCCAGCGTCCCAGCGCCACATAGATCCATATCCTAGTAAGCAAGGTTGTTATTGGAAACCAGCGGGATTATCAACGAACTATGTTTACAGTGGGTCCCGTGCATGCCCGGACCACGGTCCAGGGTGTTCCGTTGCTTGGTGACGGAACCAGCCGCAAGGCCTATCAGGAGGGATTATGTATGCCCTTTATCATGAAGTAATCAGGAAGAGGGAGCAAGCACTCCCCTCGGTCCCCTGGAGGCCCACAGGTTAGACCGGAAATTTAGTTGCACAACATACCTAATACCACTGTAAACATGTACACATATTGATATCCGCATGTTTTCCCCTTCCCAATGTAAGTTGGTCCATTTTATACAAAAGTCGAGTGTATCATGCTCGGTTTTAAGTGATAGCATGATAAGAGGTGATATTAATCAATAACAAGTTATGAATGAGAATATACAATAACAAGCCTTGAAGTAACATGATGATAAATCCATCAAGTAATAGGTCATGAAGTACCAGTCATGAAGCATAAACAAGAATAATATATCAAGGGTAAGATCCAAATTCAGAAAAGAAAATCAACTATAATAAATAGCCTAAATTAGTCGACTAGGTGGAATGATTAGTCGACTAATAGAGGTCTCTAGTCGACTAACAGTCTGGATTAGTCGACTAAAACTGGGTTCCAGAGAGTTGGAATTCTAATTCAGGAAAAGTTAGTCGACTAGGGTGGAAAGTGTAGTCGACTAACAATGATCTCAAGTCGACTAACGGATACGCAAGTCGACTAAAACTGGAATACAGAGAGTTGATGTTTTATTTCAGGAAAAAGTAGTCGACTAGGGAGGAATGGGTAGTCGACTACGGATACCAAGTCGACTAATAGTTAGGATAAGTCGACTGGAGCCGAGTTGGGTTTCTGGTTCAGGAAAGGTTAGTCGACTAGGGTGGAAAGTGTAGTCGACTAACAAGGATTTCTAGTCGACTAATAAATAGCCTAAGTCGACTAAAACTGTGCTCCAGACAAGGTCACGTTTCAAAACAGATGGGTTAGTCGACTAATCCCTAGGTCAAGTCGACTAATCGTGGGAAAACAGAGTACAAAATAGAGTCTTTGATGATTGTGTTTGATGATCTAAAAATATGATTTTGAAAGCTACAATTATAATAAGATAGGTGAACACAAGTAAACTAGGAATTAGACAAGTCTTGGTGAGTAAAACTACTCACTAGGATTGATTACTCGAAGCTTGTACGAGTTCGGAAAGGTCGTGGTCGACGAATAGCACCAAGGTGATTCTTGACGATACTCCGACGAAGAAAGATGCGATCTCTATCCAAAAGTTGTTGTTGCTTGAGATGGAGATGAAGACCTAGGTGATGTTTTGGAAGTAGGTGGTTGAGGTTGAGATGGAGAAGGAAATGTGAAGGCCTAATTTCTTGTTAAAGTGAAGAAAAGAGAAATAAAAATGTAAAGGAAAGTTTTATATAAGATTTAGATTTTGTAAAGGAGGTGTAAATAAGATAGAAGAGAGGGGTTTTGTGCAAATAGGGGAGGTGAGTTGTCTCCCTTGGCCAATCATGGCCGGCCATGGAAGAGAGAGAGAAAGGGGGCATTAATGGTAGAAGTTGGTGGAAGAGTGTGGTTTTTGTTGGAAATTTGGAAAAGATTGGAATTTTGGAAATTGGAAATCTTGTGGCTTGTGGAGGAGGAAAGGAAAATAAGAAAAAGGAAAAGGAAAAAGAAATGATAAAGAGAAGATATTCTCTTGAAATTAAAATAGAAAATATTGAAACACGGATTCCCGGGTTTTAAGTCGAGGATACGGAAAACATTTCGGAAAATACCGAAATCGTCCGAAATTCAAGTATCTCGGAACGACTCGTAAATTTTACCAAAGATCAAGAATAATATATGAAGACTCATAGTGAAATCCGTTTGAAGAAATAATTTATAGTTTTAAAACTAAAAATCCCGGAATCAGTTAACTACCGACTCCGTTGGAATTTTCATAAATTCATAAAATTCTCAGAAAAAGTATTTTAAGTAAGAAATATGATTTTAAGAAATAATGTCTAAAGGACTTTCTAGAAATTCCTAACTGTTTGTGAATTAAAATCCGAGAATCGATTAGCGGCACTGGTCGACACCGGTTTGAAAAATATTGAATTAAATTCAGGAAAATTCCAGAAAATCATATAAAATCTAGATATTGGAAAATAATATTTGAAATTGAAATCGGTCAATACAGGAAGTAAATCGAAAAATACGATCGAAAAACTGAATACGCAACTAAGTACGTATTCCAGGAACGGGTATTACAAGAGAGAGTGATAAATATCCCCCCTTGATCTCATCTCCATGTGCCACTGTTCTCATCCTACTCTACTCTCATCTCAACCTTACACTTCGACTCCGACTCCACCAACTCTCTTCTATTAATTAAAAATATCTAGCATTAACATACTATAATATATATACGTGTGTATATTCCAAATTTGTATAACATAATATGCACATATCCCTTATTAATTAATCAAAACAAATTATTAATCAAGACTAATTAATACTTGTATATATATACATGTATTTATAACGTCCAATTTCTTTCCAAATTTTTCTCCAAAATTTTCAAAATTCACTTTCACACACAAATTTATTAAATCATAAATTTTAATTATTGTGTAACTAATTAAATCAAGATTAAAATATAACAAATCAGGGTTTAATAGTCTGAGTGTTACAATTCTACCCCCCTTAGAGAAGTTTCGTCCTCAAACTTGGCATACTAGAAATAGAGAACAGTAAGACCTTCACATTCTCTTATATATCACAACTTTCGTTTATAATAAATCTCCTTGATCTTTCATCTCAAAAATTTATTATTTCTTGATCAATCTCAAGACTATGTTCTTACAATCTGACTTAATCCTGACTCGCTTAATATTTTAAATCATTTCCTTCCTCTAGTGTCTCATACCACTGGCAGTCATACGAGGGCCCACACCCCTAGTAGAACACATTCGAATCATGGTATGTTGGTACCATAATTCAAATATAAGACAGTGACAAAATATCCCGCATTTCAAGATTAATCATTCATGTAAGAACACCTACCCCTTTTAAGCTATCCACATCAGTCAAACATTTATTCATACAAATGCACACATATATATATATGAATCATAACAATTAGTCCTAACAATCAATCCTCTTTTTACGATAATTATTCTAAGTCTAATCCTTATTCTAAATCCTGAGTTCTGATACCAACTGTAACGGTCTCAGTTTCTAATCTCCTTGATTAATATATAACTCTTATAATCAACAGATTATCATAATTATATCCAATTTCTCGAAAATTTGGCATCATTTCTTCTGTATATACTGCTCTGTCCTGATAGACAAATATAACATATACAATTTTGACCAATCAACCTACTTATCATCAAATAAAGATCTTATCATAAGAATTCACCATCATATAACAACATCTCACCTATATTAGTTACTTGTTTACTCAATTCAAAATTCTAACACATGCTACAAGTACCCATCGAATCAGATTATAGACATATACCACAGTAGACTTTGAAAGTAATGGAACACATAATTACATATGCAATACACTTATTTTTAGCGAAATTCTGAAAAAAAAAATGCCCAAAGCCTTAAGCTGGGCCTCCGCTTCGCTGCGACCTAAAAACATAAAACTGGGAGGGTGTGAGCTCGACAGCTCAGTGAGTAGAGTCAAATAAGAAATCAAGGAATGATATATAGATAATAATAAGAACACAACTTTACCAAGTAGTAAGAAGAATCTGAATGAGACAAGATAATATGAAATTGACACTTCCGTATACTCATGGTAATCAAAACATTGCTCTAGGGTCTCATTCATTAATTGGAAAGGTTGTCTCTTCTGATATTGGTTCTCTTTAATTTTCTTAAATTTCTAATTCCGCATATTACAAGGTTTATGAGTTATAAAATATTTACTCATCTACTTATGGTTTATTACTGAGTTCATTTTATGTATACACACGTAACATAACATATGTATCTCATATACACACACAATGGTACACCAATCACATAACATAATCATATATATAGTTTATCCCTCCAGATAATGCATATATTAGAAGACGTACTTGTATATCACATACATACTTCACAACATTCACATATCACATGGTGATATATATAGCATATATTATCCATAATCATATCACTCTTGGTGATACGCACATCATGTAACATCTAGTGATACCTCGATCATCCAATCATACGACTTGCAGTCATACACGTCACATAACATTAGGAATATTACCTACACACATGGTGGTACACAATCACATAAGTGGATAACATTTGACTCCTTATACACACATCATATATTTTCAACAATCAAATGCAACACACACATGAAAATTTATGATTTTCGCATATAATTTATAACTTGAATAATTTGTCACATCTTCGCATCCATCGGAATACACCTCGGCCCCTTCCTCCATGTACATATTTTGCCCTGTCTTCGCACCTGCCAGAATTCACCTCGGCCCCTTCCTCCATGCACATATTTTGCCCCATCTTCGCACCCGTCGGGATTCATTTCGGCCCCTTCCTCCATGCACATAAAACATGCATTGCACAATACACATATGAACATACACACACATGTATTTCCACCATATCTAGCAATCATCACAAACAATTTGCACCATCAATCAATTATTTCATTCGCTTCACTTCAATCAATAGAACAATTATGATATTACCTACATATATATATACATAATACATGCACACAGACATCAAATATATTAATTACTGAGTAATAATCAACCAGTTAATAAAGGGCAACAGATCAAATCAACTTCATATTTATCAGCATATGAAGACTTATTCTTCATAAATTCTTGTTCCCAATAAGTGTCTGCAGCGTTTTGCTGCCTTGCCAGATCAACTAGTTAGAAGATGAACAACAGAATGACAATGCATGTATCAAAAAAAGTAGGGATGGTAATGGGTCGAATTCGGATTTGATCTTACAAGATCCACTAGTAGATTCATTTCAACGTACAGGATCCATTTGGAAATGCAAACCCACTAAGAAAACATGCATCCACTCAGGGATTCAAAATCAATAACTTCTCAGATTCAAATATGAATTTTGACCCATCTGTTTCCCGTATTCTTCAAAGTGTGTATATACTTGGATTCAACCACACACAAAAAAATAAGAGCTTTAAGCCAAGATTTGCTGCAAAGCTGGGTAGAGCTAATTTTCCATTTCCTACATGATGAATCTCAAATCTGAACCAGAAAAGAAAGAAGAAGAAAGAAGAAGAAAAAGGAAAAGAGGAACGGCTCGCCGGAGTTGGGATGGTCGCCGGCGACGTTCTGGCCGGAGGTGGCGTCGCCCGGAGTGGTGGCCGGATCTTGGGGGGGAAGAGGTAGAGGTAGATTAGAGAGGAGAAATTAAAATTAGAGTAAGAGAGTGAGATTGGGTGGAAGAATTTGAGGAAAAGAAGAGACAGAGGAAGGAATTGGGAGAGAAATGAAGGAGATGGGGGCTGCTGTCGTTGGCTGCGTTTTTGGCCGGGGGAAGATGAGAAGGAGGAGAAAGAAAAGAAAGGAGAAGGAAAAAGAAAAAGAAAAAGAAGGAAAAGGAAAATGGATTGATTAGGAAAGGGGAGGAGATAGTTTATTTAAAAGAAAAAAATGATGTGATGGGTGCATAAGGATTGACAGGTGATGCCGTGGTGGGATGGGAGAATGGCTGTCAGGGGTTGACTTTGTGAAGGGAAGGGAAAAAAAATGAACAAAGAAATAATATTATTTAAATTGGATAAAAATTGACTATTTCAAAATTTTTCCGAAAAATTTTCAAAATAGAAAATATTATTTTAAGATGTCCGGTGAAATCAGATTTAAGAAATTCAATCTAGTTTTTAAATTAAAAATCTTGGAATCTTTCGGCGATACTTGTCAGACACCAGAATCGGTCAAATTTTGATAAATTTAGAAAAATCTCAAAAAATTATTTAGATAGAAAATGAAATTTTAAGAAGTAACATGAAAGCCGTTTTTGAAAATTCAATTCCGTTTGAAAATTAAAAATTCGAGAATCAGTCAGCGATGCCAACCAACATTGGTTTTTAGAGATTTTACAGAAAAATTCTGAAATTTTTTAGAAAATTATGAAAAATTTAAAATATTAGAAAACAGTGTTTGAAACTTAAATCGGTCAAATCGGATTACCAGAAAGGCCAAATCGAGTAATAAACTAGGATCGAGTCCCCGGTCCAGATAGGGCTGACTCCGAGTCCACGAATCCGGATCCAATACAAAATAATCACACCAATAATTATAAAAAAACAAACATAAATCTAAATTAAAAATATGATAGAAAAATCAAATACGTATCTAAGTACGTATTCCAGGAACGAGGTGTTACAGATATCATGTATCATGTCAAGTTTTCTAGGTAATTATGATATTTGTTCAGAATCGGTAATATAATTTTCTGGAGTTATTCCTTATGTTATTTAATACATGTGAACAGTAATTAAACAAGACAATATTTTAAACTTATAATAACATTTATTGAAACAAAGTTAAAAGCACTAACGTGAAATAATTTTAAAATACTTAATAAGTAAATAAAAAACACTCACATGAAATGGCAGTTTTGGGTCTGAACCACCAGCAGGTCTTTACTGCATGAACTGGTCCGGATCTCCGAAGACTCGTGGATCGGTCTTCAAATAGTCTGGCTATAATGGGCACAAATTTGAATCTCCCGTTACCGAGTTAGGATCGCACGAACGAGTCTGAATCGTTGCACATGCAATCATGCACACATAGACACACGTACACATAAATACGCGAGTACACATCCACAAATAATTACATACATACATATATACATGCATACACAATACCACATACAAATATAAATACATACACACGCATGCATGCACATTATAAACATACTCACGCACACATATAATCATGCACACAATAAACACAATTTCATACTTACACATTAGCACACTCTATATTAAACACATGCACATTAATAAACACCATCAATTATATATACATCAAATATATATATATATATATATATAAAGAGAGAAAGAGAGGAGATCACGGCCTACAAGGGCGTGTTCACGGCCTGGAGGCGACCTGGTGTGCTCGCCGGTGGAGGCTGCGGAGGCAGAAAGTGCCACAAGCTGGGGGATGGTGCGAGGCATGGCCACAGGCACAAGCGGCCATCGAAGCTCAGCCGTGGAGATGCGCGTGGTGGGGAGGATGGGCTGCCACGGCTGAGGGGGACTCGGGCTGTCGTAGCCATGAAGGTGAGGAGGAAGAGGCCATGAAGTGGGGGCCTGGCTGTGGTGGATGCGCACATGTATCTTGGCGGTAAGGCGGAGCTCTAGTGGGTGGTTCATAGTTCCGGCAGAGGGGTTCGGAGTGCGCGGCGCTGAGATGGGTACTCTGGGACTCCCCGTCGGAGGTGGTGGTGCCGGTGGTGGCCGAGGGCGGCGGAGGAGAAGGGGGTGCTCGACATGGCGGCAACCATTGGTTCGGCCTAGGCATGGAGATGCATGGCATGGGTAGAGGGAGAGGGTGTTGGCATCTTGCATGGGGATATGGAGAAGAGGAGAAGATGGCCCGGCCATAGGGAGGCAAGGCTTCGCCACGACTACCACGAGGAGGAGATAAGAAGAAGAAGAAGAAAATGATGGGGAGGAAGAAGTTGATGGTGCTAATGATGTTGGCGTCCGGCTGTGGTTGTGTGTTGGGGAAAAGATTAGTTAGGCTTTGGGTTAAGATAGAGATTTAGGATTTGATTTGGATTTGATTTGTTATAGGATTAGTTAGAATTTTGATTTAGTAGTTAAGGTTAGGATTATGGGAATCGTGTTAGCTAATGGGTGATGGCTTAGGGAATTGGAAATGGGTATGGGTAAACAATGGGTATAGATAAAGGGTTATGGGTATTGGGTTTTAGTTTATAGGCTAGGAAAAAGAAGATAAAATAGGAATAATACCAACAATATCATAATAATAATAATAGTAATGGTAATATAATGTATAAAATATAATACATACATATACTTGTATAAATGCAAATCAAAAACATATACGCATAATATGTATATACATGTATTTATACACATGTATAAAATAGATTAATTAATATATCAATGTTAAGTAAATCCAAAATAAATTTTTAGAAGTAGAAATATAGTATTATCAGGAAGGGATATTACAACTTCAACACTTTCTTTTGAAAAAAGAATGAAACTAAATCTTCTTTGAACCTTGAAAACTTAAATACTTGAACTTGATTAGTACCTCATAATTACATGCATTTTGAAATCATCAAATCAAGAAACTGGTAATTGTAACCTTGGGCCAACATATCTTTCTTTCAAATATAGCTTTAAGTCAATACACATTTGGTACTTAATAAGATAACAATCCTCGTGTGTTCGATACTCTACTTATCACTTTATTACTTGTAAACAATTGACACACTTGCCAATTCGCACATCAAGGGGTTAGGGGGGATTCTCTGCGCCGCAAGGGAGAGGGGACTAGGGAGGAGGGAAATTCTCTGCACCAGCAAGGAAGACTCTCTGCGCCACCGAGTAGACAAAGGCAAGGAGGAAAATATCAACGGCGATAGATAGCATGACGTCGAGATCGGGGTGTGAGAGATGGAGTGCCACGGTCTCACAGTGGCGACAAAGGGATCAGCGGCGGGAAAGGGTAAGAAGGGAGGGCAAGCGACAAGAAAGAAGAAATCAGCAGTGGGACAGAGAGAGGGAAGTCGAGGCGGCAAAGACCGATCGGGATGTGAGAAAGAGAGATGGACAGTCTCGTGGTGGGAACAGAGAGATCAACGGTAGGAGAGACTGATCTGAGAGGGCAAGCGACTAGAATGGAAGATCACTGGAATTTTAGAGAGAGAAGTTGAGTCGACTGGAGAGCTCCAATAACCCTATCAGAGAGATAGTGGGTGTGAGAGAGGGATGGGAAGGGCTCGTGGCGTGAGGAGGGAGATCAATGGCGAGAGAGGGCGAGGGGGGATAGCAAGCAGAGGCCGACATAAAGGGTAGTTGAGGCGACAGGAAAGAGCAACTATAACCTTAATAGAACACGATCAGGGTGTAAAAGAGGGAGGCAAAGGGCTTACGGCAGGAAGAAAGAGAGTGAGAAGGGATGGCAGGTGGTAGGACAGAAAAGGTGGGTAGTTGAGGCAGCGGAAGAGGATAATAATCTTAAGGGGAGAGAAGCAGCAAATTGATTTTTTGTCTTTATTGTCATAAAATCGGGGTGTTTTCTTTCCCCATCAGGTAAAAACTGACACCAAAATAGCTGACGTGGCAGCCCATTTCCTGTGCTTTCCTGGCAAACAAACATAGATTGAGGGGGAAACCCTATGAGGCCCACTAAACAGTAGCTATAAAACACCATATCCGCTTGATTTCAGGGCAAACAAACACGCCCTAATTGATGTGGGATTTTGTGAACAGGAAGGACAACTACGTGATACACAGGGCGTCGTGTGAGGCGACGATGGACGAGATGGTTGAGCTCGATTAGGGTTCAAAGCGAACACGATGGACAATGAGTTGTTGTTTACGAGCTTGTGGGGCAGACACCGGCTGAGGCCGTGGTGGTTAAGGATGAGCAGAGAGGCAATGGCTGCAACAATCACTAGTTAGCTAACACAATGTGGAGAACTTTTGTAGCAAAGAATTTTGTAGACATAGCAACAATGTGGAGAACTTTTTTTTTTTTTTTGAAATATAAGACATAACTTGGTGCAAACGAGATTTGAATCTCAGACTTCTTGTCACTGCAAAAAAAATTGACTACCATGCCACATAACACTTCTGTAAATAAGAGTTTTGTAGCAAGAAATATTGTACACATTGTCTAGAAACTAATATAGCAGCCCCGAGTTTATTGGTGTTTCATGTGCAATTTAGTAACGAGTGCTCGAACACAGAGTTTGAAAAGACGGGGAGATGGATAAGAAAAAGTTCAAACGCAACTTATCGTTCTGGAACCAGAGAGTGAGAGAGAGAGAGAGAGAGAGAGAGAGAGAGAGAGAGAGAGAGAGAGAGCCTCTTACCTGTTATAATTTTCCTCCTCCTCAAGTTTCCAACAAAGGTGTTCCTAATCTCTCATATGCAATATGTCTGCCCCAGAGAACCAAAACCTTGTTGAAAAGTTTTTTACTGTGAGAGAACAAAACTTCAGTTCATATCGGGGCCACCACAAATGAACCACACCTGTCTCCTGCACAAATATGACACGACTATGAAAAGAAACATACTTATAACACAGTTCAAGAAGAAGGATTCTTTCAGAAGACAGACTTGTAAAACAGTGCAAGAAAATGGATTCTTTCTACCATTTCTACTTCACTAATAAACCAGTAACTACGCTTCCCTGGCACATGTATGTGCCATGCAGCTTTGACATCTGAATCTGTACAGTTGTCTGCAAAACCCAACAGTTTCAATGGGCAACAACACAAGAACACAAGCATTTAATTTACATCATGACACGCGTTCTGTGTTTAAAGATGTCTAGTCCACCATTAGAAAGAGTCTATTTACAAATTATTACAGATTAGCAGAATATCTTTTGACAGGTAGTTAAGAGAAACAAATTATTTCTCCTCTGAACTATCAGGTAGAGCCAAGGCCTTGCAGATCGGGCATGCATTCTTAATCGACAACCATTTCTTGATGCAGTTGGAATGGAAATCATGCCCACAGGTGAGTCTCCCCACATTATCGTTGTCTTTGTACTCTTCCTGCCATATCAATCCACATAACACCACAAAATCACTAATCAAAACCAACACAAACTCTAGCATTCTCGATGCAAAAGTCATAGAATAAAACAATCTACTGTCAAATTATAATATTCTAGGGGTGAGGCTTACCAAGCATATTATACAGTTTTTCTCTTCATGGTTATCTTTAATTTGATTCGAAGGACAGTATGCTGTCTCCACCAAACACCCTGAGACGGAGTCACCCGACAAACCTGTGCCAACATCACCAATCCTTTCTTCCAAAGCAAGGAGTTCCTGCACCAGCCAAATAGATAAGGATATTAACAGGAAACCAAGATCTTGGAAGGAAAACCTAGATAGTTATAAGTAAATCCAAAAATAGGCAAGGGAGGGGAAGTATCACAACCTCGTAGCTCATATTATCAATGTCTAATCTCAAGTCACTATGCTGATCAAACAAATTCCTTGAATCATAGAAAGTCCTCTCCTGCAAAATAAGTGCGCATAAATATCGATCTCCTGCACTGCATCAAATTAGGAGTTCTTACACAATTTCCCCCCATATTGTTTAGTCTTTCAAATTAATAATTTGTGCAATTATTGATAAGAAATAAAAGATGCAAGACGTGTAGCAGATGGACGGCCTTGAATGAGATGCAAGAGGACTGCTAACGGCAATGAGTTCATGCAGGCAAGGAAACAAATGATGAAAACAAAGCAATTAAAGCTGAAGGGCGGAAATTAAAGAAAAAGGTTTATACAAATTGATCCATGATGATTGTATACAAATTTTCAAATTTATACTATATACTAAATTCTACAGAAATCCAACCTCAAGCAATAGCTACAACTGGAGATGGAAGCTCGAGATAAGGATGTAAGAATAGAATGTATGTGCAAACAATAACAGGGGTAATATAAAGTAGAATATATATTTAGAGGGCATCCAAGCAGAAACGAGAAAGCCTGAATTTTCTTCTGAAATAGCATGATATATTAAGAGGGCATCCAAGCAGAAAAGGGAGAGACTCAAATTAACTTCTGAAATAGCATGTTGCAGATTAAGTTGTTTAGTTAAAGGAACTTGCTTCAGATACCCATCCACTGTGAGCATTGTTTCCAAATGAGAATGGCTGGAATCTGTCATATAGACCCCTTGACCTTCCGTGCCTCTCGCTGCTCCGGCCTATGACAGATTGAGGCCTTGAGTGTCTGAGAGGAGGAACAACTTCAATTCCTTGTCGCCTCCCATCAGCCAAAGGGGCTGCAAACCCCGAGGGTTGGTAGCTTGAAGTGGCCCGGGGAGGATGTGTTCTTTGATCATAGCTACTGTGACCAGCACTCACAACTTGCACGGAAGGACCAAGAGGAGTTGGCAATGAAGTAGGGTTGATTCTATTATGAAGAAGGTTCTGATGGTATCCCCCATCGATCTCCATACTACTGTTGGTACTATTGCTTCCTGCAAGGGCTTGGTTCATCTCATGATTGAAGCTGCCAGGCCCTGCAATTTAAAGAATTTAGCAAAAGACAAACCAATGACAATAAAAGACCACAACCAATTTCATAAGAATACAACTGACCTGTAGAATGGATCCTTCTGTCATAACCAAAAGCAGGAGGGTTGTAGCCCCATTGGCCAGCTACAGTCGGACCAGAAGTAGTAGATGTTGGATGAAGATGATGAGGAAGGTTGCTTGGTCGATGAACACCAGTGTGGTTGTTTCCCAAGTGAAGGGCAAGGCTTTGTCGACTTCTGACATTCCTCTGAGATCCTTCACCAACAGTTAGTAGATTGCTGCTCCTGTAACTGGAGGACATGCCATTAGGATCCCATGCCAAATATTGAGGAGCTGAAGTAGGGTGGGCTTGTAAATTTACAGAAGAAATAGAAAGGCTGGAGGAACTTCCAGCACTGTGGTAGCTGTTGTTGTTCCCTCGATCAAATGCCATGGGTATCGCCGGGGGTTTTCGTTTATATGGTGCCCTTTCATAGTCCATGTGAGAATTAATTGTGAATCCATCATAGCAAGAAGGTCCTCCCTGGATGTAGTTTGAATGATTAGAGCTGCTGGCAGATGAAGAAAGTGGAAAGGGATCATGTATTCCTGGATCAACTCTCCTATTAGAATTTGGAATCTCCAAACTAAAGTTCGAAGATGGAAGGTTGTTTGATCTCAGTGTTATGTCAAAATAAGGTATGGGATTCACTCCAACTGCTCCAGCACCTGTAGGAAGCATGAAAATGATTAGTCTCTATAATTAGGCAACATTTTTCTCGTTGTTTCTTACATGGAACAAGGACAAGTATATGGTATATAAGGAACCAAGACAACAGCAATACCCAAACGCAAGTGGGGACCCGGGTATGGATGATTCCAGATATCCTCACCGCCCATATCAGATGATTGGGAAGGGGGAAAAAACTGCCTGTGTCCCATACAAGACCTCCTTATAGAAACAGCATAAAATCTGCAAAGAAATCACAGAGGATGGAAACACTGTTTCAAACTAAAACGAGCATAGCTATTTAGCTTGAAGAACAGATAAGCAAGAACATGCACCTGTTAACTTAAGAAATTCCTGATTATGCAGAGGACAGGGAATCCAAATCCACATGTAACATTATAATGTCCTATTAACCAAAAAATTGTATGTAGCCTAAGCAATGCTGTCAGAATCAGGATCATATGTGAATCCTCCATGGGTCAGATAAGATCAGACTGGGTTGTGAATTGCATCATGGATGATAGTATTCTTTTTGGTTGGCATTTCAGTGCTAACAAATGGTTTGATACGTAATATATAAAAGAGAAACATGCATTGAATTGCAAACCATCAGATTATTTACAAGTTTATTGTGCTTCTATGTTTCTTTACATAGGGAGTAATGTTTCTTTACAAGTTTATTGTGCTTCTATGTTTCTTTACATAGGGAGTAATGTTTCTTTACAAGTTTATTGTGCTTGATATGTGAATCCTTAGATTCCTGTCAATATTTACAAATAAAAAAAAAGTTAAGAAAAGTGACATTAACAACAACAACAACAATGACAACTAAGCCATTTGTCCCAAGTATTTGGGGTAGGCTACATGAACCAAAAGAGAATTATGCCAGATCGGGCACATGGATCAGCTTTCTCCACTCATTCCTAGTACGTGACATTAAGAAGATTAAAATGATTTTACTGTTTACCAAAACACTGATATCCCTACTACGTGATTGAAACTGTACATGTAAATCAAAGTTTTTAGATAATTACAACATAAGATTGAACATATTTTTCCCTAAAGAAAAGATTGAACAGATTTTCAAGTGGGAAGAAACAAGTGTTCGCATCCTATTTCTGTTCTTCACATTATATCCTATACTCAAAGCTTCTTTCTTCTCTAAACCTTTAAGCCCCTAAGAGAGATCTAGTGGACAATTTTTGAAAGATACACTTCCAAACTAAAAAGATACGCCAATGTAACATGAAGTATGGTTTTCCATAAGTTTGCATGTGAAGGATCCAAGATACCAACTCGATTGTATCATAAGATTGATGCGGACATCCAAAGCTAAGGAAACACGCCACGCGCATGGCACGTGCATCACCGGTGAAGAAAACGCCTCATTCTAGATTCCCAGTAGTAGTAGAACTCTATGTATTTTTTAGTTTCTTTATTTTGAGTTTTTTTTATTTTGGAGTTGTATTTTTATTTTAATTAGGCGATTTACTTTTTTTATTTTGGAATTGTAGTTCTATTTTGATTAGAAATTTGAGTTGTATTTAAATTTTGTAAAAACCTATATAAGGCCTTGTATCAAACAATGAAGGCAATGAATAATTTTGAGAGTTTTGTGAGTTGATTAATTGAGATTGAGATTTAATTCCTATTATTCCCCTTTTAGTAAACCCTAATTCCCTTGTCTTCTTTCCTCCTCCTCCCCCCCCCCCCCCCCCCCCCCCCCCCCCCCGTGCACCACAATCCTTTCACCATTCTTTTCTCTTTCTTTCTCTCTTGTTCACTTTCCTTCTCACGCCAGAGAACCCAACAACTCCTCTCCTCCTTGCCTCCATGACAACCAAGCGCTGATAGCAGCATCACCGTGCCCTCCTTCCTCTTCCTCATCCTTCGTTCTCTCCCCGCAACCCAACCAGTACACCACCTCCTCTTCTCCATCGCACTCCTGCAACCCAAAGCCTCGCCAACAGCCCCAGCCTCCTCCATTCTGATGCACCACCAACCCAAGCACCGCCTCTTCCTCTCCTCCTCCCGTCGCTTCGCCAAGATCCCAACCCCGTCACCACGCCTGCACCTCACCACTGCCAGACAACCTCTTCCCTTGGTCTTGATTCACACCAACAGTCAACAACCTCCTCAGCCCCACCATCAACCATCATCGTCACCTCCTTTTTCTTCTTGTCTTCTCCAATTGATGCTGTTGTGATTGGGGAACTCGATCTGAAACAGAACCCTGCCCCCATTCAGAAGAAGGAAGAGTAGTGGGTTAATTCAAGTTTGGTTTAACTATACCCGACCCGTGCTCGCAACTAAAGAAAAGAACATGGGTTTAAGTTATAACCCGTTTGCTACAGTAAAATCCATGTGCTACAGTAACGTGCCAGTGCAGAACAGACCCGTTAGTACACTGTCTATGTTTTCGAGCCACAACTTCCACATCCGACGTCCGTTTCAGTTGATTTTCGAGTCATTGCAATTGTGACGACGAGAGCTTTGCCTCTGCATCCACTACAGGTCATTGAGATCCCTGTGATCTTCAGTAGGTAACTTTTCTTAACCCGGTCTATTTATTTGTGAGTCTGATATCCATCTCTATTATTTTATTAATTTAATTTGTTGCCACAAATAATAAGATCGTGATAGTATAATAGCTCGGTAGTTGCTAGCCCTTTTACATTGATTTTACAAGCATGTGTCTTCGTACTTAGTAATTGCTTTAGTTTATTTAAAATTGAAAAGGTACAATTGTGATTGTTTATTTTGTAAAATCCATTTGTTTACATATTAGTTTAAATTATTTTCTTACCCAAGATCGTATAATTGGTAAAATGTAACGAAGTTTTATTCTGTTACTGATTTCTGATTCACACACTTCACCGTTTCACATCAAAGATCAATTGGATTGCAACATTCATGATTTGAATCAGTAGATCCAACTATAGATTATAACATCCAATACGAGACATATCTGTGTCAAGGAGGCCTTGTATGATCTGGATCATAAGATCTGAGTCGTGACTCTCTAGAACTCTGAATAACAACAGTACTCTAGACGAGAATTAACTAAAGTTATGAAGAATTCATCCAGTGGATGGCAATTTCTTTTCCTTTCTTTGCAAGCGTGTGGACGATCGGTTCTTTGGCACTTGAATATGCATAGCAGCAGTCAAAAACAAACATCAACTATGATTTGTGTTACTGTGTAACAAAGCGATGATCAAAGAAACAAATAACCTATACATATTGGCTTACCCCCAGAAAGCTTTTTTTTTTCCCTCCAAACATCTAACAGCACGTAATCCATTCCACCACCTCTCTAACTAATCTAACAGCACGTAATCCATTCCACCACCTCTCTAACTAATCTGCTCTAGGAAATGAAATTGCATCAAAAGCATTCGGAACCCTAATGGAGGATAGACTTATTTCTAAACATGATCCCATGGGAATCAACACCTTCAAGAGTTTTGGAATGTTGCACCAGAGCAAAAACATGGATCCGACGGTTGACCTGAGGGTAGGATCTAGACATGCAATCATTCACTGAAGGCCCATATGGAGTCTCCTGACAAATGATATGCAAGTATCCTACATATAAAGACAAATTTTATCTTATTTCACATGCAAAGGAATAAAGAGGCTCTTTTTGGTGACTTTTGTGAGAACAAGGAACGTAAGAATGCTACAATGGAACTGATAATTTAATCAAGTGAAAACCAGAAAGAACCGTTCAACCGTATGAAGCCTCAGAGAAGACCCCCAAGTAAAATAAGAAAACCATGTAATAGGAGAAGAGTAAGAACTACATTTGGTCTTAAAAGACTTGTAGTATTGTGTACATAGTTTTTTGGGCATCTTGATCCTGTATTTGTCCTTTACATGGCCTGAGAGAGCAACAATGTATACATCACAGAACCACACAAGGAGATTGAATTGAGTTGCTTAAATAGAGGAGAAAATGTGAATAGTACTTGCATACGTTACCCACCAGCCCTTGAGCAATTTCCCTCCCTCCCCTCCGTGTTGAGAATAGGCCGCATCCTGGAGCAAGCGGGGTTGAACAATAGACCTCGTAGAGGCTTTACCACAATGCTACGGGGCCATTTGAGCCCTTGAGCATTCCTGGAATAGCAGTAAAGGAGAAGTGCCACTAAAGGGGGACTAACTGGTACCTGGAAAGGTAAGGGAACTAGGGTGAGCCTATTCGTGGAAAAGGAAAAATGACATTGTCCATCAGCTGTAGTTTCAGACCTTATACAAGCAAAGTATGCCAACCAGGAAATGGTAAGCCAGGGTTGAGCTTGTTGGTTAGTGACCCTCCAAGAATTTTGCAGTGGAAATGCACAAGGCTGGTGAACGACAGATGACTATTTCAGTTACAGGTTGTCACAATGAGGAAGAATTTCTAGAGGCATTAAACTTGGTGATGATGATGAGAGCTGTGGCGGTAGTGGAATAGTGTGGTATTTACTTATTTGGGCCAAATACTAATAGGAAGTAGAAGTAGGAAACATTGTACACCTTATTAAAAGAAAGCATAATAATATAAGTAATCATAAAAATATATATCCAACACTAGGATCACAGCTAAGATAATTATATCCCAGGAGCTAAGAAAACATGCAAATATCAAAGTGATGCATCTGAACCCACGAAGATATTTCCAGCAATAACCATGTAATTTTAAGTCATGTATTCAAAACATAAATGGTTGCTAACTACTTGAGGAACAAATTATAACAGTTCTACTTAAAAATGTTGAGAAATTGTACCAGAGAGCAGCCATGCAAGTACAAGGAACGGAGATTCGACTTGCTGGGATAACCTTTCAATTTTATATTCAAGTGTCTCAAAGCTCCTCAAGCCACAGTTCAAGCGTTAACATATGGGAAAACCATTCAAATTTTTTATTCAAGCGTCTCAAAGCTCCTCAACCACAGTTCAAGCTTTAACATAGTCTACCATTATGAGATATGATGTAGTCTATCAATATGAGAAAAATCAGTTGCTACTCTACAGAAGGATATCCTCAAAACGCTAGCTATAACCTGAAGGAAGGAACTATTCTGCAACAAATCTGATAAAATGCATGTAACTAATAATGTGCTCTACTATTCTACTCTTTACTTTCGCAGAGTAGCAACATCATAGCTTCAACCCAACCATGGCCACATGAGTACTTCCCTCGGAAGTCGGTCTTCAGTTTGATTCCATCATCCGCAATAGGGCATTCCTTGGCAATTTTATCTGATAACTGACTGGTATGCGGTAGAGAGGAACATCACATGGCCGAGGTTAGATTCTCTACAAGACCTGGAGAACGTCATCAGAGGGGGAAAGAAAGCAACATAATCAGAGGCACAGCTGTGCAAGAGGAGACAACTCTAGGAGAAGATAATGAGACCCAAAAAGAAGATGAAGAAGAATAAGTAGAAGAAGAAACAAAAATGCAGAAATGCAGATATATTTCTACTACACATCCTTAACATCCATGCCCAAACATGAGGTTCTTAAATGCCCAAAATTCTGATCCATAGAGCATGGTTGGTCATATAGCCGTCTACAAAATTTTCCATGATATTGAAGGGGAAATTTCATAAGATGGACAGTTCTAGCCATGCTTTATTGGTCAATGTTGGAAAAATAAGAGAAAAAATGTCCAGAAATAGATAGAGTGCTGAAATGCGAATGTTGAGATATCCGAGTGGAAATATGCCTAGAACATAGAATAAGAAAAGAAGTGCAACAGTAAGAAAATATAGGCATCTGAAATTGAGGATAAAAATAAGGGGGAACACAGCAATGGAAAAAAATACGTCGTCAAATAGGAGGAATTCGTATGATTGGAGTTTAGTTAATAGAGCAACAAGGACTAGAGGTACACCAATACAAACATGGATTGAGACAGTTAAAAAAAATGTTAGTGTTAATTCAACAGAAAATATGGCCCTTAACAAAGCTAAATGAAGACATTGTTTCATGTATACGACCAAAGATCAGGGTAAAAAAATTTTGTTTTGACACTGTTGTACTAAGGGTCAGCATTTTGACAACTTTTAAGATAGTTCAAGCTGCAATACTAATAGCAAAAGATTATAAAATGTTTGCTAAAAGAATAAGATTTCTGCTCAAAGTAACAAGAGCCACAACTATCTGCTAGACTCTGTGTTAATAGTCATTATGTCAGGTAAAAAGTAACTTTCAACTATCAGACCCCGTAACAATCAGACTCGTCAAGCAGGATTTGAAGCTATTGTTGGATAAAAATCGGATTTTTATTGGATAAAAATAGAATATTTATCGGATTGGATCTGGTCTACAATTGTTTGGTGGAGTGGATCTTTAGTGTGAAGCTTGGATCTTGGAGATTGGAAGCTTCAGTGGGATAAAAATTGAATTTTTACCGTATTGGATCTCGTCTCAAGCTTTGGTGAAGAGATCAATTGGAAACTCTTCTTAGGGTTTCAATTGAAGGTAAAAATCTAATCTTTATCATTTGCATTTTCATTCTACAGTAGTTTTCATTTGTTTGGTTGTGGATTTGAAGAAATGACTGGAGAAACATCCAATGAGAGTGATTCTTTTGTATTAAAGAATATTCAGAATGTTTATCTCATGAAGATAGATGTGGTGAATTTGATGACACAAACAATTTTAGATTGTGGAGATGCGAGATAATGGATGCGCTGAATGCGCAGAATTTGGAGGACTACTCTTGAGCTTCAAGATAGACTTGCGGAAGTAGATGAGAAGATTTAGAAGAAAATGAATCGGATGACGTGTGGCGTCATTAGGTCTTACTTAACACAAGATCTAAAGTATGATGCGATGAATAAGACTTCTGCGAAGTCAATTTGGGAGATTCTAGCGAGTAAATACTTGACGAAGAGCGTCGAGAACCGCTTGCATTTGAAGAGGAAATTTTACCGTTTTTAGTTGAAGGGTGAAATCTCTATTAGTGATCACATCAACAACCACACGAAACTTCTCTCAGATTTGACAAATTTGGATGTAGTAATCGAGGATGAAGACAAAGCGTTGATATTGTTGAGTTCTCTCCTCGATGAGGGATGTGAGAGTTTTGTGGGATATGAGACTTTCGTGCTTACCTTGATCAATGAGAGGACATCCCTTAGCTACAGTGAGGTGATCACTGCTCTTGTGAGCCTTGAATTATGGAGGAAGGACAAGAAGTGTTTTACCAGTGACACATCAGCAGAGATATTGACCGCAAGAGAAAGTAGTCCAAACCGAAAAAGAGAAAATCAGCAGAAATCCAATTGAAAGCGCATGGTTGGTAATCGCAAATTGAAGAAGGATCAGTGTGCCTTCTGTAAAGAGAAAGGACACTGAAAAAGTAATTATCCAAAGCTCAATAAGTCAAAAAAGAGTCGCGATCAGAGGCTAATGTCGTGAAGTCAAATGGTAATTATTCTGATTCTTCTTTCTTTTCACTTTCTATTACACCATCAAGTTGTCATTCAGATGTGTCTGAGTGGGTATTGAATATGGGCTCTACCTACTACATTTGTCGCAGAAGGGAGTTGTTTGCTAGCTTGAGAGCTGGATGGCAGTTTGATATATATGAGAGATGATCACGCATGCCAGTTGGTTGATAAGGGGGTACAGTTCGTATCAGGATGTATGATGAGACATTGAGAAAGTTGAAGATGGTGAGATATATTCCTAGTATGATGAAGAATATAAAATGGTTGGAGCTTTGGAAGCGTGGGGCCTCAGAGGGACTCTTGAAGAAGACGTTCTCAAAATGTCTAGCGCCTCGATAGTTGTTCTGAAGGACATTAGACGCAATGTGTGCTACTAAATCGGTAGTGTAGTTACTGAATTGGCATCTTCAGGACAGTTGGATAGCGATTCCACCAGATCATGACACTGGGCTCGAAATAGTTGGCTTGAAGTCAGATCAAGCATTGGTAGATGCATCGACCTGCAATTTGGGAGCATGTGATAATTGTGTTCTGGACAAAAAGCAGGTGAAATTTGGCACTGATACTCACCATTTGCATGGCCTTCTTGAGTTGATTCACGTGAATGTTTGGGGTCCTACTAAGACTGCATAACTTGGATGTCATAGGTATTGTCTCTATTGTAGATAATTATTCTAAGCGTTATTGGATATACCCGATGAGACAAAGAGTTGAAGCCCAGAGGAGTTGGTGAAGTGGAAGAAACTTGATAAAAAATCAGACAAGTAGAAAGATCAAGGTGCTCCGGTATGATCATGTTGAAAGTACAAGGATTCATTCCTGCAATTTGGCCTGAACAATGATATTAAGACCTCTTCATAAATGAAAAAGATGGTATAGCCAGAGAGGTGAATCGTGCCTTAGAACCGTGCCTTACTAGAGAAGGTTCGGTATTTATTGGCAAATGCATCGTTAGACAAATCGTTTTAGCTGAGGCGATTGAGTATGCTAGTCATCTCTTGAATATGTTACCAACGACTGCGATAGAAGGTAAGACATGGAGCTGCTCGTGACCATGGTTCACTTAGAGTATTTGATTGTCCGACCTATGTTGATGTCAAGAAAGACATGTTGGATTCTAAGGTGAATAAATTGATGTTTTTAGGACACAAAGAAGACTTGAAAGGCTACAAATTATGAGATCCAAAAAACAAAGAGTTAGTCTCAAGCAGACATGTCACACTGGATGAGATTTCAATAGTGAAGCCTACCATCTCCCGACATGTGGAGAAAATGAAGATTAAGTCAGAAGAATCGCAGCGGGTGGAGAGTGATGCTACTCCACATTGTCTAGTTGGATCAATATCGTCTGGGATTTCATCGTTCGCAACACTGGGTGGAGATCGAGTAGTCGATATGGATACTGAACATATTGAAAAAGATGGTTCAGATACAATTAAAGGAACCAAAGGGAATCCGCAAAGGTGGGTTGTAAAGAAACATGTATCTCATGTTGATGAAGTTCATATGACTCGGCTAGTTGGGTTCGTTGCTGCAAAGAAGAGAGTTGGTTGAGCTCGGTGGAGCTCATTTGAATGAACTACGAGAGGTTTGATCCCTCGGGCAGTACATAGGCAGCCGTGATGGCGCAGTCGTTGGGTGGTGCAGCCCATATAAAGCTATTTGGGTTATTGGTTCTCAAGAATTGGCAATGGAAGCTGAAATTTGGACTTCATGTAGAGGTGAAGAATTGTGATCTTGATAAATATTTAATCCGGTGAGAAGATAGTTAAGCTTGCATAAGGGGACGTGCATCTAGTTTGTTGAGCTGAACTTGGTTATGTGGTGTGCTCTACTCAGATTTGGTTGGACCGTCTTGAAGGCATTTGGATTGAAGTGCCAGTCAGTTGTTGAGTCATTGTTGACTCATGTTGAGTTCTTCTTGAGGTCATTTGGAATGGTGTTCAATTCAGTTGATGAGTTGTAGACACGTTCTTTGATCGGCTCATATGATGTTGATTCTCTTCGGGGGAGTGTTGGGAAGGCATATATGGTGCATTCCTTTGATGGCTGAGCTGAAATTTAGAATCTTTACAAATGATATTAGACTTTGATGAGAGTCGTATGAGGAGACAGCAAACTCAATTTGGATCCAGTGTGGTCATTTGAAATCAATTGTAAGTGTGCTAGCAATTCGGTTTATGAACCGATTGGTCCGTTAGGCCAAGTCGAGATTGTATGTCGATTTCGCCAGTGTTCATTGGTATTCGGCTCAGATTTGAAATTTTTTTACCGAGATGGAGAATGTAGAAAGGGTAAAAATAAGAGATAGAGTTTTTTAAACTCTATGACAGGACTTCGGTCGATCAGACGGTCGACCGACATGCATAAGACTTGGATCGGTCGACCGCTCGGTCGACCGAAGTTGATAGAGAGGAGAAAAATCCATTGGTCAGTCAGTCGACCAGCCGGTGGACCAACATTTCCAGTAAGTCCTGCAATGTTGCAGGACTTTACTCGGCCCGGTCGACCGCGCACTTGGGTCGGTCGACTAGCCGGTCGACCGACAGTTGGGTCAGAACTGTTTCTGGACCCGACCTGGAGCTGATTTGGGGATTTCTTCTTCTCTCTATATATAGAGAATGTGAACCCAATTTTAGGGGGTTGATTTTCTAATGAGAGTTCTTCAGAGAACCTTGTAATCCTCTAGTAATCTTGTATAAATCATCAATAGATCTCTCTCTTCTGTCCCAGGAACGCAGGCATCTTGTTGAATCTCATAAATCTTGGTCTCCCTCACTTTGTGTGTGTGTGATCTAGGGTTTGTGTTCTTGGCATGCTCCAGACCCAACATAAACTTCTAAGATAAATTTAAATATGTAAAAATCAATGAAGGAATCCATAAGATGATCATTTTAGTTCTTCAACCAAAAGCATCATCCAGCACAAATGGAACAAATAAAAATAATGTTGGAATCCTGTTTCAGTTGAGATACCATCTTCGATCAGTGTGACGGAGCTGATATCAAAAGAGAACTTAAGAGTGTAGCAAACTAAGAGAAAATAGCCAAGAATACATAAAAATACCATAGCCCATAATACAAGTGCAAGAACAATAATTAACTATGAAAAAAGATTTGTTAAATATTTGCCATAGGTTTCTAAATCTTAGGAAATGACCACGATAAAGGCCCTGTACACATTCTTATTCCAATTACAGTTAATTTTACTTTACAAACTCTGATCAAGTTATTTCACATGTCATCCTGTTTTTGTTTTAGCTAAACAAGTGCCCCCTTCATATCACATGGATATCCTTGGCACACCACCACGCATAGTTAACATGAAGGTTCCTCATGTGGAAATCCTAGGGACAAGGTTGATTGTCATGAAGTGTTTGATTTTAAGCAGTGACTGGGTCTTAGTTTTAGAGGCTTCCAGGTCTAGGAAAAGACCAAAAGATCCAGGATTGGAACACCAAAAAAGTATCTAGCAGTTGACACAATGTTTGAAAAACATAAACATATAAAACAAACCACTTGACCTTAAGAAAACTGAAGCATAAGATTCAAAGCAAGAGAACATAAGATTTTAAAATTTTCATTTTTTATAGCAAAAATTATACTGTGTGTGTATGTCAAAAAATTCATTTTTATAACAAAAATTACTCTCTCTCTCTCTCTCTCTCTCTCTCTCTCTGTGTGTGTGTGTGTGTGTGTGTGTGTGTGTGTTGTGTTGTGTTGTGTTGTGTTGTGTGTGTGTGTGTGTGTGAAACATAAAAATAATTAAAAATTTTAAGGATATTTCAATATGTATCTAATATATCTATTTTAAATGAGAAAAGGAAATGAGAAGTCAGATAAAAGTAAGGTTTGTCAACAATAGAATTTCATTTTGTGATTGATGTGACTGGCGAGTGGAAATAGGGTGTATTCTTAAGATAAACTAGAAGTATGCTAGGTGATGCAAGTAAATTTTCTTAATATAAGTTTTAGGAGGTGAAGCTAACACTTCAATGCACAAAGCACAAATGTGTGAACTTCATACCAAATAGCATAGCTTCACATGAACAGTGTAAGCTTCATAGTAAAGAGCTTTGCCCTATGGGCTACATAGCAAACTTTCATGGCTATGCTTCAAAGCACACCAAAGCGAGCTTATAAAGCATTGTTTGGCATTAAACATAGATGATGGATCTTAATGGATCTGTGGAGGGGGAAAAAGGTCACAGAAACTTAAATTTTGAATAAAGGCTTCTTGTTGCTGCTGCTCTTAAAATGCATAGAACTAGAAACAAAAGAAAGGGAAACAAGCAAGGAACTGTTTGTAAATGGTTTCACTATGAATAGCAAAAGGCAGGACCAGTCACATTAGATGGCTGTAACCTAGAGCCAACAGCCTGAGAGTTGAAGAAACAAGATGAGAAGAATATAAGGTTTTTTAAGAAGGTAGGGGCACAACTAAGTGTCCCCATACCTCTGTATATAGCACGCTGAAGCACTTTCAATTGTTACTTAATTCTTCCAAATTCCATCATAGTTTTTCAGGTAATCTGAGTAAATAAATGTGATATATCAGTGCAGGAAGCAAAAATGCCTTTAATCCCAGTAGCATGAAGGTTATGGTTGTTTCAGAACAGAATGATGTTCACAATATACCAATAACTAAGCTGCACCACGATTTAAGAGTCCAGATGTCACTTCCACACACAATAGTGCAAATGTTGTAAATATAACAAAGAGGGCTAAGGAAACAGTGCAACTTCCTATTGTAAATAATACTTTTTAATATCCATCTAGCGATGACAGCAGTCATAGTTGAAAAGGTTGCTAAAAAAATTGTCAACATGACATCACAAAAATCAACTTCTCTCATCTGTAAGTTTCAGAAGGAAACAACAGGGCCAAAATCCTTGAGATACAACAATAAGTGGATGCTAGCAATTGCAGACAACTTCCAGGAGGAGATATTACAAATTGTGTAAAGGCACAAGTCAGACTACAATGACAGGCTTCACACCAAAACAGTGTAGACAATAAATTAGAGAATACCTTAGCATATGCCACTGAAATCCATTAATATAAGCTTAAAGCCCTGTCTTTCATGTTGTAGTGGTCAAAATTTGACTCCTTCAGGATCATGACATGTATCCATCGATAGAAACATGGGGAAGCTCTCAGGATCTCCATTCCGAAATCTCAACTATGCCTAAAATCCAACGGCACTCCTCACACACAGCTCCGAAGCCATATTGTCTTCCGAAGACGCCTCAACTCCGAGCTAATAATCTCGCCACGTGGCATCCACTCCCTCCGTCTTAGCAGCGGATTGAGATGAATATCTTCAAATCGCGAAGGTGGTTGTGCACCTTTATACTCCCACTCGATCAGAACTCTGTAATGATCCATAACTCAACAAGCAGTTATAGATAACGACAGATCGCCCCCTCCAGCATATCAATCCTAACAACATGGATCAATCTCAGTGATTATGAAAGATTTGCAAATTCAAATCGAATAGTTGAAGATCTGTGTCTATCCATATCTACTCCACCGCCAATAGCAGGTATAAAAACCCTCCTTCTCTATCGAGAGAGGGGGTCGCTCCTTGATCCTCAGAGTACCTACCGCACATACACCCTACCACCACTTTCTACAAAACATCGACAGTTTCCCTCTGCCGGTCCTCCCCATTACCAACTACTAATTCTCACACCCGAGAGTCTTAGGCCGGCACCGTACCGGTGATCCTAACCTAAAAGGCGACTTCTTTCTTTCTGTGCTAAGACAGGTTCGATCGGAGGCATCCAGTTGCTTGTGGTGGAGTTTTATCTACCACACATGTAAACAAGAAAAACCAGGATAAAAAAATATCAATACTTTCTTATCATGCATATTATTTTGTCTAACTAATAGCATAAGCCAAAAGACTGCAACCTTAGACATCTTTACAAAATAATTACCTAAACAGGTTGGATAATGGCAGAACTTCCACCTTATATTATTGGGCATTAATTACATTGGAGCCTTCATTACACTATAACAGCCCTCTTCTTTTTAAAGCGGATGCAGAATCTCCTGGGCAACAATCAAAAGAAAACTGCTTACAAGTAAGAAGCAGCACCGGATACCAGACAACCTGGAAGTAGACAATAAGAAGTCCTTGGACACCATTGGGACCCTAGAAAGGACCAAATCCTTGCTTGCGCAATGTAGGATCATCGGCAGATGTACGTTATAAAATTGGAAAATGTAGACAAGTCAACCCCTCAGTTGAGATACAGTCGTCACCAGAGCATTTATTTGATATCCTCTGATAACAGTAGCATGTGGAGAGGATTTCTCCAGGAGAAAAACATTTATGATCTTGTATCAGAAACCTCCAAGAATAGAGCAGAGAAATTCATTTTGAAAATTTTCATTCACCTTTGCCCCTTTCTTTCTCATTTCACTGCCCGGTAAAAGATTTTGAAAGAGGAAAACAAGCTATTCAGTGCTTATGCATCAACTCCAAGCCTCGTAAAAAGATCAGTCTCCAGGTTATGCCAGCCAGCTCAAAGCGAAATGCCAACAATACAATTAGCAGTTGTGGGGCTACCATGTCAACAAGAAAAAAGAATAACTTCAACATATCCAGCTACCCATCCTCAGCTCATCCTAAATGCCATGCTGCAGAAAATTCAGAAAATATTCAGTTCTCCAAGGGCTTCATATCCTGGGTCACTCTGAAAGTATCACAAATTCCATAAATTCCACAAAAGTTTGGCACAGAGATCATGGGTCACTCTGAAAGTAACACTAATTCCATAAATTCCATAAAAAGTTTGGCATGGAGATGAAGGCAACCCAACAATGGTCTGGGAAAGTCTTTTTAGAAAGAAAATGAAACTTCAAATGGATGAAAGGGATTTATTTGACAGGAATGATAGCAAGTAGATAACCCACTGAAGTACCTATAAAGCACTGAAGTACCTATAAAGGATAGGATAATTGTGACATAATACTAAGCTATGAAGCACGGACACTTCAAAGTGAGTGTCGTGTCCGTGTCAGATACGTATCGAACACCGACACTTACAAGACACTTGTCTGACACGCATCGGACACTTCGATGCCGTGTCAGATTTTATACAACCATAAAATCACGTGTCGGCACCGTGTCCAATGCCATGTCGGCATTAAATAAAATTTAAAAATCATGTATTTGATATCTAAAAATCACATATCACTTAAATAAACATGAAAAAATGTCTTTCTAACATAAGCAAATATGTTAGTAGAATTTATACCATCATGAGCTAGGTGAAGTATTAGTTATATTTTTTAGATATTTTTTTGTCTTGTTTGTTACTTTATAAAAATTATAGATGTAAATTATTTAGATTTTAATGATGATAATGTACCTCCTTAGAAGAATGAAAGAAAATCAGAACATTAGGAATATGGGGAAGAAATTTATCTATATATAATAATAATAAGATATTGCTTGTCGTGTCTCCGTATCCTATTTTTTGGATTTTTTATGTCCCGTGTCGATGTCCGTGTCGTGTCCGACACCCGTGTCCATGTCCGTGCTACATAGATACTAAGTTATCCCTGACCCATTCTTGTCACAAGTGCTCTTTGCGATAGTTGAAGACCAAGCATTTGACACTTCCGTTCCAGTTACTAACTTAAAGGATCCTATCATCCCCAGGGAAAAAAATGTGAATGCCACCGTTGACACAAGAATGGAAGGGCGCCAAAGAAGTACAGCCTCAGGTTTAAAATCATCAAAGAGTGTCATTGCAATATTTAGCACTGCATGAATAAGATGGGTGTTGTGAACTTGTCTCCCAACCCCACAAGCTGTGACTGAAATATTCAAGAGTCGGGGCCTCAATATGTCATGCTCAGTGTTTTAAATATCGGATATCAGAGAAATGTCGGATGTCGTAATCGGATGTCAGATTTCGGATTTCGGAGATATTTCGGGGCCATCTAGTAAATTTCGGACGTCATGACGGATAACAAATATATATCCTAGATGTCTTAAATAATATAATGTTAAAATTCTTATTAAGGTAATACGTACACAACTTATACAAAACTATATAAATATGTTTAGGATAGGTATTCTTAACTTAAACATTTAGCATATATTCACTACTCCATTGTTAAAATTTCTCAATTGCTCCAACTTTCAAGATCAATCAACATACTGGGCTTTTCACGAAATGTCAGCCGACATTTGGGGAAAATGCCGGCCAACATATCGGATTTTTCTCGAAATATTGGCCGACATTTTCCAAAACACCATTTCAAATGCAGGTGGGGATGTCGTGACGGTGAGGGCTTGAAAACGAAATGTCGACCGACATTTCGGAAATGTCGGCCGACATTTAAAACACTGATCATGCTGCCCACACTCAAATGAATGTTGATACTCAAGATTCCAATCCTCGACCATGGAAAAACTAGATCAAAACAGGGCATGCGACACCATTTATAGTTCAGTTGAAAACTGTCAAATATGCTGTGACAAAACCTATCCCTAACAAGAGACTATTCCTATAAATGATTCAAGTCTACAGGACCCAGCAAACATCAGAATGGATTGTTTTAGGGCCAAAAGGAAAAACAATTTCTATACTCATAATGAAATGTGTGTAAAATGCATGAGTCTAAACTGTGATACAATAGGAAAACATCCTGATATTTAACTACCTATTTTAAAATATTTCCAAACTACCCAAGAGAAACCAATTTACTGCAAAGCAGTTAGATAACTACATGTGCTATCAAATATTAAATTCTATGAACAGCCTAGCGAGCCATAGGGAAAGGATCAATCTAATATTCTAATACTGCAAATGAAGATAAAATTCGTCAATTCAATATAACTTACCTCATCAAGAGATCCTGTGACAGTCTAATACTATAGTTCTTCAAGTTTCAAAAACAACAATGAGCCAACATACCATACCCGAAGAAGTCTTTCCAAAGAAGCAGTTAATACGAAACCAAATGTTATATGTCACTGCATCAAGCAGTTCTCTTTGAGCAACCCAACAGGAGAAGCATCAACGACCAATTGTTGTCAAGATATCCAACAGTCATATCAACACTTCAAGTAAAATTAAGAGAAGTACCTTATAAATAAACATATTACAAATCACTCCGATGACCATTTTAAGAATCAGAGGAACCAACAGAAAAAGAAATTAACATGAACAATTATAAATCAATAAAACTAGAATCTGGAAGCCTCATTAGGCTATGCCTTAGGTTCCAATATTCTGGTAACTCCTAAACAACATCGGATCTTACGAACGTATCTAAGTCAATTGAAAATTATTTGTCTTGCTTCTTTATTAATTCATGCTTGGAAACTTTATATTAAGTTGACACTTAGTTGTTAAGTTGATATGGTTTATGTTTATACTCTTCAGATATCATTTAACTTCAAGCCTTCAAGTCAAGTGATATGTGTGGATAAATGAACGTAGATAATTATGCCAACGAAAAACATTTGGACGTGTAAAACCTTGACTACGATAAGATTCTCCCAATTAAGTTCACTTGTTATACAATGTTTTGACATTCTTGTGAGGATCTCACTTTTCAAAATGCTAAATTAGTCATTAAATATTAGTACAATTACAAAATACACCATTTTATCTCTCAATTCTTTAATAATAGTGAAAAACCCAAAGAAAACTGAAAATGGTTTCTCTTTAAACCTCTATACATCAATAGAGAATAAGTCTTCAGCAATTATTGGGATCTACCATGGGATAAGTTAATCCAACATAGATAGTTTCTATAAGTTATGTACAAACATATTTCCTTCAACGACTTGAGGACTCCCTAAAATGGTCTCTCCTCAAATCTCAACCTGCAACAAGAAAAAAAATGCTACAAGGAGACCTTATGCAGAATGAAAGACATGACATCTACACTGACTGCCAACTAATTCAGACTGCAATTTCCCCCCAAGAAAATACAAAAGCTCGTTAGTGTGTTTAGTGAAATAATCAGGGGCTTTTATTCATAGTTTCGAAGTGTTAGTGATTAACAGTCCCAAATATTGAACAATCTGTCGATATAATTGATAGCTTATCAACTATATCATAATGTTGCAGGAAAGACTAGTGGAAAAAAGGTTGAGAGTAGATTAATTTCTAAGATCAGCCACATTGCCCGCTAACTTACTTAGGTAGATTGAATAATTGTACCGTGCGCAAAAAAGAAGTATTTAAGGTGGCCTAATAAAAATCAGACAAGTGACATGCTAAGAGGATACATGCAAATCACTTGGACATGTACACAAGGGATCGTAGTGGTCATTGATTTTGATAAGATATATTAAAAATTAAAATTTTGTGCTAGAAAGGAATGTTTTAGTTTGTAAGTATATTATTGTTGTTGCCAAATGTGTGTGTTTATTAAACTCCTAGCAAGTAAAGTGATTACTTTTAGCTATTACTGACGTCCTCTTCTTCTCGCATTAGTTTTCAACTAACAACTCCGCAACTCCATTCCACCACCATCCGCAAATGAAACACACTACGGTCCAAACCTGGAAGAGCGAAATCCAAACAAAGCTTACAACAGAACATAGTTACATAACGTATCATGCTAACAAAGAGATGGTCCAAAATCTTATCACTGATCTTAGAAATGCAGACTAATCAACTTCCAATGCAAAATATATTCGAGATTTCCTGCAAAAACAGAGCAAACAAAATGAATAGATCCACATAAATAAAGCAAGTAACATCGATATGTCGCATCATCTTTTCCCCTCCCACAATCGCCAGGAACTGCCATCCACAAACTGCAGGCGATCATGTTCAAGAATTTCGACAACATTTCAAATTACATAATCTGTACTCTGAAATCTCAAGCAACGATCTAACCAAAATGGATACTTATGCAAACATCTATGATTCTTTGAAAATTTCGTGAAAAGTTTACGTAAAGCAACGATCGATTGATCAAAAGGGGATTTCGGTAGCGAGCGGCGTACCTTGGGATCCGTGATTTACGAATCGAGAAAATCCGGTCCAAAAATCCTCGAAAATCTTCTAAAATCCGAGATTTTCTGCCCTTTTAGTTCGAGATTAGGGTTCGAGATTGACTGGTTTTCTTGCGCTCTCGCCACCAATGAAAGCGGAGAAAGAGAGAGAGTAATCCGAATACACGGAACCGCTGTGCTTTTATAGAGAGAAGAAGAGAAAATTATTGGGAAAAAAAAAAATAGAAAAAGAAAAAAGAACCATGTTATTTTTGTCCTGGTAGGAGGCGGGGCCCACAAATCATGCGTGTGCATCGTCACGTGGCGAAGCGCGGTCGGATCCTCCGCCGGTGTGATAATTGAGAGTTCAACTGTTACCCGCGGGGACAACGTCCCGTTATTTCTTTGTTGGATGCGGTTACCGGGTGGTGAGGATAAGTGCTTCTCTTTGCTAACGAGATTGGTAGGGAATTAGGCAGCACAGCATTGGTTGAAATTGAATCAGATTTATTGTTAGACTAGTTGGGTTTGTATAAAATATGATGAAGATTTCCGATTTTAATCTCATTGTTATGTCTTCAATAGAACTGTCAAAATTATTGGATTTTTGGCTGCTTGTAATTTTAAAGGGAAATTTGTGAATTAATATGACAAGCTTTTGACTTGAGTGTTTTCTACTGGCAAACCAATTTAAAATTAGTTTACCGCCGCAGCCTATTTCTTTTTCTTGTATATATTTATTTCTATATTTGATAACTAAAGGCTTCCATTTGAGTTTCTCCTCTCCTCGGCCAGACGACGTTAAGATTTAAGGGAGAAAGATTAAGACAATGAATCAAATTAGAAAGCAAGATGATTAATCAACCTCATTAAAAAAAGATTAACGTCATTACTGTTGGCATTTGGGTCGAACAAATAGTCCCATATCAGCTAGACGTGGGGATGGTCTTGAGTATATAAGGATTTGGGCAACTTCACCTAGAAGGCAAGTCTTTTGGGATGGTGCCCTAAGTCCTTCAAGTGGTATCAGAGTCATTCCCCGAACTTAGTCGTATGTGTGGGTGATGTTCGACGTATAGATCTCCCAATAGTGCAAAGGCGCTAATGTTTGGCTCTCGAGAAATTTGGCAGCAGCTAGACGTAGGGATGGTTAGCAGCAGCTACGAGAAATTTGGCAGCCCCTAGACGTAGGGATGGTCTTGGGTATATAAGGATTTGGGCCAACTCTACCTAGAAGTCTAGTCTTTTGATATGGTGCCCTAAGTCCTTCAATTACATATATTTTTTTTTTTTTGACCACCAAGAGATCTTGGAAATCTTATCTTGCGCGCATTCAAGCGTTTTATTAGACTAGAGATTAAGATTAAGTTACAAATAAAGAGGTCATCTGTTAGCTAGTCAAATATGGTGGTCATCACTAGTGCCACGAAAAATTTGTAAAGCCAGAAAACTGTAAGATATTCAACTGTAAATATTTAATCCATGCGAAATGAGACTTTATGGTGTAAATTAGAAATCTTTTTTTCTGTTTAGTTGAAAATAATTTGGTAGCGTCTTCTGAAGGATCTTCACCTGAACAAAAGTGTTCACGAGATTTAGAGAGATCCTTGTGTTGGGATTTGGGTCGAACAAATAGTCCCACATCGGCTAGATGTGTGGATGGTCTTGGGTATATAAGGATTGGGCAACTCCACCTAAAAGGTTAGTCTTTTGGGATGGTGACCCAAGTCCTTCAAATTGGTATCAGAGCCATACCCCGAACTTAGTCGTGTGTGTGGGTGGGTGATGTTCGACGATGTAGATCCCCCAATGGCGCAAAGGCGAAATGGGTCTGCCCACCCCACTGGCGCAAAAAGGTGCAATAGACCCCCACTGGCGCAAAAAGGTGCAATAGACCCCTGTGAAGCCTAATGTTAGGCTCTCGAGAAACTTAGTAGTGGTGCTCCTTTATAATGGGCGTGCAGCTCCCCATGCAGTATAGAGCTGGCTGGCGTGGTCTTGGGTATATAAGGATTTGGGCAACTCTACCTAGAAAGCTAGTCTTTTGGGATGGTGCCCCAACTCTGTCACTTTGCATAAAGGTAAAGGGATTTCAGGGATTTGATAATATCTCTCAACGATGCAAAAGACATAAGAGGACATAAAGTAATATGTCATTATAAGATCCTTTGAAATATTCATAGAAAGGAAGAGAATAAGGATGATTAAAACTTGTAATAACAAAGTAAAGTTCTTTGTGGAGAGGAGAACACCGCAATCGTCAATATGTTAGCAATTTTCAAAAATAGATTGATATTATAAAAATTTAAGAGCGGAAGGAATAGATCGTACCTCCAGCCATAACGATCAAATTCAAATTCTTGTTGTAATAAAATAAAGAACACCAGAATTTTTAGGATACGTTGGCTAGTCTATTCAAAACTTTGTATTCATGAAAAGATGGAATCTCACAGACTTTTGTAGACTAGAGACCTTATCCCGTAAGAATAGTTTTCACACTTCATTCCTCTTTCCATCAAAAAGGACATATGAATAGTAGTAGATATGGGTAGTTGTAACTCCAATTAATGTGTCCAACATTTTAGAGAAAAATTAACTGTTAGTGGGTTTTCTTTTAAATTTCTAATGGGCCATAAAAACTTAAAATTGGTTATTTTATTTAAATAAAATAAGATCTAACATTCTCTCACTTAGCCCATATAATACTAAACATGTATTACAAATTAATACATGAACAAATTTTTTTTTCTATATCCTTATACTCAAGAAAAAGAATTTAAATCACATGAATCATGGTGGCAAGTCCTCTAAGATCAAGTATTACCTTCTATATATTATAATGTAACTTTCTCCTTTGAATGAGAACAATATTTAGGTCATATCTTTATGAATGAGCTTCCAAATGCTCATTCAGGATCTTTTTAATATTCAAACATGCATATTGTCATTCTCTCAACTTTATGTATACAAACAGTAAACGAGAAGACAAATTTGAATCAGGTAGAGTTTTCATATCGACCAAAAGCAATACAAACATAAAGAGCATCTTAAATTACAAAATAAAACTGAGTCTCATATGCTCAACATGCTCCTTATAAGGCTTAGGTGGCAATCCTTTCGTCAAAGGATCCACAATCATCAATCTAGTAATTATATGATCAATATTCACCTTACTTGATTTCACATGTTCCCGAAGTTTTAAATACTTTATGTTGATGTGTCTACTGCGACTTTCACTTTTATTATTCTTAGTCAAAAACACTGCAACAGAATTGTCACAGTAAATTTTCAATAGCTTAGAGATTGAGTCAACAATCTGAAACCCTAAAATAAAACTCCTTAACGAAATAGCCTTTGATATCGCTTCAAAGCATGATACAAACTCCGCTTCTGTGATTGAAGTAGCAATTAAAGATTGCTTTACACTTCTCCAAGATATAGCCCCTTCAACTAATAAGAAGACATATCCTGATGTAGACTTTCTAGAGTCAGGGCATCCAGCAAAGTCAGAATCAGAATATCCAACTACTTCCAAATGATCAGATCGCCTGTATGTAAGCTTGTAGTCCTTGGTCCCTTGAAGGTATTACATAACTTTCTTTGCAGCTCTCCAGTGTTTCAAAGCCGGATTACTTTGATATCTACCCAACATTCCTACTGCATAAGTAATGTCAGGTCTTTTACAGACCTGAGCAAACATTAAGCTCCCAACTGCAGAAGCATAAAGAATATTCTTCATCTCTTCTCTTTCAAGATCATTACTCGGGCATTGGTTTAAGTTAAATTTGTCACCTTTAACAATTAGTGCTAGACCAGGTGAACAATCTTTCATACAAAATCTCTCAAGAATTTTGTTAATATAAGTTTCTTGAGACAGTCCTAATATTCCTTGAGATCTGTCTTTTTCAATCTTTTATGTCAATAACACAAGATGCGTCACCCATATTTTTCATGTCAAATTGTTGTGAGAGAAATCGCTTCACTTCATGAAGCAAGACAAAATCACTTGAAGCAAGCAAAACTGTAAATCACCTAGAGGGGGGTGAATAGGTGATGGCTAATCTAATGGTCACTAAATGCGGAATTAAAACTTATATGATGCAAATTAAACTTCTTACACTAAACACCTAGTATAACACAAGAGTGTAGCCGGATTTTCCGTGAAGGGCTCTGAACTAACTCCTCAAGATTCCTCTAAATAAGAGTTGAGGTGCCGCGTTGGCTCTCTTGGTTGAATACAAGTGTTAGCAAACAATCCCCAAGCATATAACAATAAAGCACACAATATATCAAGCATATAAAGATAAAGACAATATGAGCATGCAAGATATAAAGACAAGAGACAGAGAGAGAGCAATCGCAAACACGGGATATTTGTTTCGAGGTTCGAGCACACTTGCTCTACATCCCCGCCTTCAACACTATGAAGGATTTTCACTAAAATCGATCCCACCGGATCACTCGGTGCCGCAACACCTACAAGGAGTTCCCACTAGAACTCTTGAACTCTCTAGTCCTGTACACACCGCAAGCCCACAAGCTCGCCGAGGCCGCACCTCAAACACCGAGTTCCCACTAGAACCCGAAACAATGCGAACACACACGTCCGCCTCCTCAAAGCAAAGAAAGAAGTCTTTGGTGATCACAACACTTTGATCACCTAAAAATAATCTCACAAGAACACTCCTATAGAATGAATATGTCAATGGGTTGCTCAAGTGTTTGTGAGAAAAAACAAGGATGGAAATGGTGGAGGAAAACTCAAGAAAATCACTTTTAAAACACTCTTGATAAACTCCCCTTTTGATTGGAAATATTGGCTCTAAATCAAGTGGAGGAAAACCTCTAAATAGTCTAGGAAAAACTGGTGAAAACCACTTGAAAAATCTTAGAGAAAACAGCCCCCAAATGCCCCAATTTATAGAGCTAGAAAAACTAGCCGTTGGGAGCCAGATGGCCTGACGATCGACCGCCTGGTCGACCGCCAACGGTCAGATTTCTGACCGTTGGGGCAGCGGTCGACCGGCCCGGTCGACCGAGGCCTGGATACAGAGAGCAGTCTCTCTGTACGGTCGACCGCCCGGTCGACCGGGGCTTTCCAGAGAGCAGAGCTCTCTGGACGGTCGACCGTCCCGGTCGACCGGCCCTCCAGCCAGACTGGCGTGCACGTCTGTGCACGTCGGTCGACCGAGTCGGTCGACCGACTTCAAGCTTCGGTCGACCGGCCCGGTCGACCGGCTGAAGCCAGGACAGAAATTCTGAGAATAAAAACTTGGTCATTTTGATTGAAATAAAATCCCATAAATTCACAGAAAATCTACAAAAATAGTTTTACCAATATACTTTGATAAACAAACATGCTTACACAAAATCAAGGCATGTTACAAAAAATTTGGACTATTTTTGTAACTTGGAAATATCGGCTCAAACCAAAAAACTGTATTTTCCAAAACTTGATATTTCCAAAACTTGTTTTCCAAATCTCTCCAGAATACAAAAACAAGATATTCTAAACTCATTTGAAGCATAGAGTGTATGGATATGATCCACTACACAAACATGGTGAAATATCTATGTTTTTGACATTAAGCTCTAAATACGGTTTTGGTTAAAACATGTAAACTAGAATACCAAAAATCAAACCGGTTTTTTCCAAAATAAAATTCTTTTATGAAAACATATCTAAATCAAGAGTGTGTGTGTATAGATATACTTGAGCAATCCACCAACTATTCTATCCTTTACATTTTATTTAAAAACAAAATCTTATAAAACAAACCTAGACACAAGTCTTGATCTTGAAGGTCTTCACTTGAAGTCTTCTTATCTTCTTGACTTGGTCCAAACTTGATCCATAGAGCTAGACTCCTCTTGAGTACTTGATGTGGTCTTGATGCACAAGTTCTTGAATCAAACCGTGCTAGCTCCAAAACTTGACTTTAAATCCTTTGTTGAAGCTACACACCTACTAAGATCTTGATCATAAATCTGTCACTAATTAAACACAAGATCATTAGTACTATAACTACATGAGTTGATCATCATCAAAACTAGAGTGATAGGCCTTTGGGCCAACAAAAACATCATCCACATACAGAACTAAGAAAATTATTTTACTCCCACTGACCTTATGGTATATACGCTTATGCATAATATTCTCTATGAAACCAAATGAAGAAATAATATTATGAAACTTTAAATATTATTAGCGGGAGGCCTGTTTTAACCCATATATAGATTTCTTAAGCTTGCAAACTATGTCATCATTCCCATTTGAGATGAACACTTTTGCTTGTTTCATGTAAACTTCTTCCTCCAGATCTCTATTGAGGAAGGTTGTTTTCACATCCATTTGATGTAGTTTCACATCAAAATGAGCCTCTAATGGCATGATTATTCTAAATAAATCCTTTTTTGAAATAAGAGAGAAGGTTTCATAATAATTAATTCCTTCTTGTTCAGTAAATCCTTTGGCTACAAGACTTACTTTATATCTTTCAACATTGCACGAGGAGTCTCTTTTATTTTAAAAACCCATTTGTAACCAATGGCCTTTGCTCCTTTAGGCAATTCAATAAGATCTCAAACTTGATTATAAGCCATTGAATCCATCTCATCTTTTATGGTGTTGCACCATAATATGGATTTACTTTCATTTATAGCCTGTGAAAACATAACAGGGTCATCTTCAACACCAATGTCAATGCCAGATTCTTACAGGTAAACAATGTAATCAAAAAATTACAGGTTTTCTTGTCTTATTAGATCTTCTTAATGTTACAACAATATTCTCTTGTTGAGGAGGTTGAATAACTGGATCTATAGGAATATCCTCATGATGGTGTGGTTCTTCAATAACTGGTTGTTCTTGGATTATCAAATCCTCATGACTATTTGAAAATAATCAGTATACCTGAAGATTCAAAAATGAGTTCAGAAATGTGATTTTCCTCAAATACTAAGTTTCGAGGTTGATCACTCCACTAATTACATCATTCTCTAGAAGCTTTGCATTTTGAGCTTCCACAATTCTCGTTGCACGAGAAGGACAATAAAATCTGTATCCCTTATACTTTTCTGCGTAGCCAATGAAATGTCTACTGACTGTTCTTGAGTCTAACTTCTTCTCTTGTAGATTATAAATTCTAACTTCAGCTCGACAACCCCATACATTTACATGCCTTAGACTTGATTTTCAACCTTTCCATAACTCAAAAGGCGTTTTGAAAACTGCCTTAGTTGGAACCCTATTTAGTACATATGTCGCAGTTTTTAGAGCTTCACTCCACAAGAATAATGGGAGGTTGGTGTTTCTAACCATACTCCTCATCATATCTTTTAAGGTTTGGCTTCATCTTTCAACCACACCATTTTGTGATGGTGAGCCTGGCATTGTGTATTGAGCAATAGTTCCATGTTCTTGTAGAAACCTTGCAAATGAACCCGATAATTGTTCTCTTTCAGTGTACCTACCATACTATTTTCTACCTCTATCTGACCTCATAATCTTAATTTGTTTACCCAATTATTTCTCTACATCTGCTTTATATATTTTAAAAGCATCTAGTACTTCATTCTTATCATAAAGCAGAAAAAGATACATATATCGTGAGTAGTCATCGATAAAAGTGAGAAAATATCTCTGACCATTCAAGCATATTTCATAGGGACCACTAATGTCAGTGTGTACAATCTCTAGCATATCAGAACTCCTCCTGGCACCCTTTTTGGTATTGTTGGTCAGCTTTCCTTTTATACAGTCCATACAAGTACCAAATCAGTAAAATCAAGAGTCTCAAGGACTCCATCATTTACTAATCTTTTAATTCTTTCAATAGAGATATGACCTAATCTCTTGTGCCATAATACGAAAGATTTCTCATTTATAACACTATGCTTAATGCCAACATTATCATGCATAGTCATAAAACTATAATAAAGGAAATAATTTAAATAAAGTCTAAATAACCTATCATCTAAAATACCATCACCAACAACAATATTATCTTTTAACAAATGAAGGGAAGTACCAAAGAAATTAAAACTGAAACCATGGAGTACAAGTCTTGAAATTGAAATAAGGTTTTTAAAAAAAGATGGAACATAAAAGGTTCTTTCAAGGTCTAATACAAAACTAGATCTAAAAACAATATTGTAGGTACCAACTGCTTTCACATGTGAACCTATCCGAATTCCTGAATAAATAGTGCATTCACTTTCCGTTGGTTTACTTTAGTTTAAGAAGCCCTGCATATTATTGGCAATATGAATTGTAGTACCAAATCAATCTACCAAGTGTTATGAGAAACATGAACCATATTAGATTCGTAACACACTAAAGAGATAAGATTACCTTTCTTTTCGAATCAACCCTTAAATTTGGGACAACTCTTCTTCATGTGTCCTTTCTTCTTGTAAGAGAAGTACTTGGCAATGCCCTTATTGACCTGATTAAGGGCGCCTTTGCCTTGTCTTTTTCTTTCTTGACTGGTTTCTTTTCTTGAGTCGCCAAATGAGTACTTTCAATTCTTTCTTGATTCAGTCTTCCTTCCTCTTGAACGCACATGGTTAAAATTTCATTTATTGACCACTTTTTCTTGTGTATTGTAGAAAATCTTGAAAAGTCAATATTTAGATGGAAGAGAGTTAAGAATGATGTGATCAAAAATGACTCAGACATCTCAATCTCCAATAATCTAAGTTGAGCAGCAATATCCCTTATTTCTATTATGTGCTCACGCATTCTTTTAGTGCCATTGAAATCATGGAACACATCTTTGTCATCAGGGTGCTAACTAATGTCTTGTCAGAAGTCTCAAACTGTTCTTCAATAGCTTTGAGGTATTCTTTCACTTTAGCACAGTCAGAAATTGAAACACGAATACATTTTCCAATATAAGACTTAATAAATATTAAACTTAAGCGATTAGATCGCTCTCAACGTTCATATGATGTTTTCTCAATTTGGGTGCTTGATTCCGTAGGAAATGGTGGCTCATCCACATGAAGTGCTAAATCAAGATCCATGCACTCTAATGTAAGGAGATTTTTCTCCTTCAATTAGCATAGTTATCACAATTCAGAAAAGGTATACGAGATGAATTAAAATTTGAAATAGATGCAAATTAAACTACAAAATAAATAACAAAGCTTATTAAACATGCAATAAATCAAAAATGAAAAATTACTCATGTAAATTAATCTAAACAACAAAAAACAATACGCCATCATAACCTTTCCTGTGGGCATAGATTATGACGCACAAATTTTTTTTAGGATTACTTTATAATGGGACTAGTATTTATTTTCATACAAAAAAAAAATGTAGACCTGTGCAACTAGAAATTTCTTTTTTACATAGCTCACTATCCTCATTCTAATTAAACATAAATATAATAATCACCTTGTGGGGTTAATTACTATATTTTCATGTTTAATTATAACTGTTGATGTCATAAATATATGTGACTAAAATTAAATTTTTCTTTATCACTTAACATCATCATCATCATTAAGAATGTTGTAGCAATTACTTAATTAAGCAAATGTTACTTTAGTATGACATCAAAATTAACTAAAGTTAATGTCAATCATGTTGGCCCAGAGGCCCATCACTCTAGTTTTGATGATGATTAACTCATGTAGTTATAGTTTACTAATAATCTTGTGTTTAAATAGTTTCAATGTTTGACTAAGATATTAGTAGGTGTTTAGCTTCAACAAAGGAGTTTTGGAGCTTTCACATATAGATTCAAGAGCTCGCGTGTCAAGATCGCATCTAGCACTCGGTTGGAGTCAAGCTAGTTGGATCGCGTTTGGATCGAGTCGGCTTGGAGACAAGAAGACTTCAGTTTGTATTTAGTTTAGTATGTTTAGATCTTGTACAAAGGTAGATAGTGTTGATATGCTCAAGTTCACATACACATACAAGTTTAAAGTTTATTGGTTTGGTTTTCGATTTAATCAGTTTTGGATTTCATATCAAAAACATAGATATATATCTTATATGTATATTAGATTCTATCCATATATAATATGCTTCAAACTTGTTTCAATATCAGGTTTTTGTATCCATATGAGTTTTAAAGAAAATGATTTTTCATTTCAAAAATCCAAGTTTTGAAAAATACGGATTATATGTTTAAGGCTAATTTTCATATCACAAAAATGGTTTAAATTATTTATAATATGAGTTGAATTTTAGTCACACATATTTGTATTTCAAAGATCTTATAAGAACTTATTTTTGTGAAATTTATGTGATTTTATGGGATTTAATTGAAGTTAAAGACAAGTTTTTAATACCCTTATCCCCAGCCAGATCAGCTGCCGGTCGACCGAGCCGGTCGACCGGACCAGTGGTCAGTCGACTGGAACGGTCGACTGATATGCACGAGGACGTGCACATGGCCAGCCAACTCGGCCGGTCGACTGCGTGGTCGATCGACTGAAAGCACCCCACTCTCGGGTGGGGGCCGATCGACCGGGCGGTCGACCGGAGGGGCATTTCTGCGCTTTCCAGACAGCCAACGGGCAGATTTTAGAGAGGCTATATATATGCGTTCTCTTGAGTTGTTTTTAACAAGTTTTTAGAGAGCAATTTTTTCTATCTTTACAAGTGTTAAACAACAAGTTTTTAAAAGAGTTTTTGTGCCAAAAGATTTTATCTCTATTAGTTTTAAAGTGTTGGAAATTCAAAGAAAATAAGAGTCTTTGGGAAATTGTTTTGATCTTCATTTTTATTTCATTCTAGAGTTTTTCCTAAGTGTTTTTCTTTGTAATTTTTTTCAAACACTTTATTTTCTCACACTTGAGCTATCTATCTATCCTATCTATTAGGATCTTGCTTTGGTGAGAAAATTGGTTTGTGGTTTGTTGAGACCACCAAGAGATGTAACCTTCCTTGTATTTGTTGTAATCCCTCTTATGTAGAGGTGATTGTGGAGATTGTGCTGGTATCTCTCTAAGTGTTGAGGTGATTGAGATTGTTGTTTGGCTTAGTGCCTTATCCCTCTAAGTGTAGAGGTGATTGTTGTTGTTTGGTTTTGTGCCTTATCCCTTTAGTGTGAGGTGATTGTTGTTTGGCTAATGCCCATCCCTCTAAGTGTAGAGGTAATTATTGTTGTGCCTTGCCTCTTAAGTAGAGATTGTGTTTCTTGGAGAGAGGAGTTGTGTACTCCTAATTGCATTTACCTAAATCCTCAGTGGAGGTTCCCTGTGCGGGAAGTTCTGTGTGGACGTATAGTGAAAATCTTTCTGTGTGAAGGTGGAGACGTAGAGCAGTGACTCGAATCTCGAAACATATCTCGATGTTTGTGATTGATCCACTATCTCTAAACTCTCTCTCTCTCTCTATACCTTGCATCATTTCATATTGTTCATATCATACTTATATGCTTGGTATTATTTGTGTGTGCCCATACTTGTGTTGAACCAAGAGAGCTTCAAATAGCACCTCAACTCTTATTTAGAGGAATTTAGAGAAAATAGTCCAGAACCCTTCACGGAAATTCGGCTACACTCTTTGGTTCCACATAGTGTGTTGTAATTAGTTTTTAATTCCGCATCTTTTGTTATTAAATTAGCCATACACCTATTCACCCCCCTCTAGGTGTATTTTATAATTGGTATCAGAGCCTACGCTCCTGATATTAGGTTTAACCACCTAGGAGTGAGATCTTAGTTAGCTAATCTAATATTGCATTTGCACACATATAGTTTATACACTCATGGATTTCATGACCCCTCCTATGTTTGATGTTTCTAACATCGTTGTATGGAAGAATAGGATGAGTGCTTATTTGAAAACCCTATGATTGCATGTGTACTTTGCTATTACCAAGAAATCCTTTCTTGATAATAATAAGCATATAGAGGTCAATGCACAAGCCTTAGAGGCACTTAAGCAAGCATTAAGCAAAGAATATTTATGTATAGTTTCTCATTGTAATTCCACTTTTGCAGTGTGGAACACTTTGACCTCTCCCGCGCTACAAACGACGAAATATGTGGAGGAGGAATCTAGTGGAGATGAGTCTGACCAACTTTGCTACATGATCCAAGGGAATGACTCCCTTGAGGTAAACTCGGACACCCGTCTAGATGATAGTGCTAGTTCTTCCGGTAATGACTATATGGATGCCGATGCTTTTAATGAAGAACTATCTCTTGTGTGTGAAAACTTGCTAGAAAAATACCAAGTTTTGAAAAAGAAAAGCTTTAAATTAAAAGAAAAAAATAAAAATTTATCTTCTAAACTTGACTTGATTTTGCAAGAGAGGGATGAGATTTCAAATGAAAGGGACTCATTGAAATCCCAACTTGACCTTGCCTTAAAGGAAAATGAATTTTTAAAGAATAAAAATGATTGTGATGATGTTGTGAAGAAAATTAAATTTTGTGTTCAAAACTTGATTCTGTTTTAAAAGAGAATGAAACTTTGAAAAATAAAATTGCTTTAATTTCAAAGGAATTGGATTTGGTTTCTAAGAAAAATATTTCTTTGAAAAATGATTAGATACTCATGTTTGTCATGCTTCATCATCTAGTGTACCTATTGCATGCTCCACCTCTTCTTCTAAAGTTGAAAATGATATAACTATGCTAAAGAAGAGTGTTGATTGTTTGGGCTCCACTTTGAGCCAATGTGCCATGAACTATACATGGTTGGAATCCATGTTTCACAAGAAACATGCTCCTCATATGCATGCACACAAACCGTGGCATACACATGCTTCTCTCATTCATACACATAACACTATATATGCTCATGTGTACACATGTACACATCGTGGATGTAAGGGCCACCTTGTAAAATTTGTTATGATAGAATAAATTATTCAAATTTTGCAAATAAGTTTGTTTGGGTTAGGAAATGTGCTAACCCCATGGACCCAGTAGAGTATGGGTACCAAAATTCACCCATATTTTATTTGATGTAGGTGTGAGCTTTCACTTGACGTGAGGGCATTGGTGCCTTGATAGTGGATGCTTTAGTACTTAATGGACACTACTTTAGATGCATCACCTTCAAGGGAGTTTGGTGGGAGGACTACCATGGTTTAGAGATCTATGTTGGCCCGGAGGCCTTCCTCTCTAGTTTTGATGATGATTAACTCATGTAGTTATGTTTACTAATAATCTTGTGATTTTAGTTTCAGATCATTAAACAAGATATTAGTTGGTGATTGCTTCAAAAAGAGGAGTTTGGAAGCCTTCACTTGGTGATTCCAGTGCCCGAGCATCAAGATCATACCTTTGCACTCGGTGGATCACGTTTGGGATCGAGTCGGCTTGAAGATGGAAGATCATCAAGAAGACTTAGGTATCCTAGTTTTAGTTTAGTGTGTTTAGATCCATTTGTAAAGATAAGAATAGTTGATATGCTCAAGTGCACAACACACACAAGTTTTATGTTTTGAAAATGGTTTTCATGAATAGATTGATCAAAACAAGTTTAAATGGTTTATATGTATAGTAGATGTATTCTTTCTATACATGCATGCTTAAACTTCTTAGACAACTTATTTTGACTTTCCTATTCATGTATTGAAAAATTCAAGTTTGATAAAATATAAGTTTTAGTTTTTGGTAAAAATGATAAGACATAAAATAGTTCAAATTGCTTGATATTTGAGTTGAAATTTTTATCATATGTTTATATATCAATGCAAATTGTTAAAACTATTTTTGGAGATTTTTAGAAGTTTTTAAAGATTTATTAAAATATTTTTAACATGTTTTTCTGACCCAGAAATTGGCTGCCAGGCTTTGGCGGTCGACCGGCCCGGTCGACCGTATGCCAGAGCCTGTCGACTCGTCGGTCGACCGACGTGCACAGGTTTGTGCACGTCTGGCCAGGCAATGGGCCGGTCGACCGGGCCGGTCGACCGGACCAGAGAGCTTTGCTCTCTATATCTGGGCGGTCGACCGGAAGCCCCAAAGGTCATATTTATGACCGTTGGCGGTCGACCGGCCGGTCGACCGCAGGCCTGTCAGGCTGCCAGATCAGCCTAACGGCTAGTTTTCTGTTTTGGCCTATATAAACCCCATTTCTTTGGGATTTTGGCTAAGGTTTTTACAAGAGAAAAATTCCTGTTTCCCTAGTGTTTTTAAAAGATTTCAAAAGTGTTTTTGGCTTTAAACTTCCAATCTTATTTGTTTTAGGTATTTGAAAAAAATCAATGAAAATAGTATTTTGGGAGATTTGTGTTTGTTCTTCATTTCTATTATCTTCAAGAGTTTTCCCAAGATTATTTCTTTGAGTCCTTGATTTCCAAACACCTAGTTTTCCACACTTGAGCTATCATTCTATCCTAATCTATTTAGGATCTTTGTTTTGTGGAAAAGAGGAGTTGTTTGTGGTTGAAACATACCACTAGTTGTAAACCCTCATTTGTTGTTTGTATCCCTCTTGGTGAGGTTGATTGGGTTGTTGGTTTGCTCCCTCTTTGGTAGAGGTGGAGATTGGTGTTTGCTCCCTCTTGTGTGAGGTGGAGCTTGGTGGTTGTAACCCTCTTCGGTAGAGGTGTTGTGGTTGTTTGGCTACGGGCCTACCCTTCGGTTGTGAGGCGGTATTTGAGAGAGGAGTTCGGTACTCCCTTTGTTGTAACAAATCCTTCTCGGTGGAGGTTCCCTCGGTGGGAGATAGTGGATTGGAAATCCTTCACGGTGGTGAAGGCGGGGATGTAGAGATAGGGGCTCGAACCTCGAAACATATCTTATTGTTAGCGTTTGATCTATTGTCTCCTAACTCTCTCTCTCTCTCTCTTTTATTTGTGCAAAGCATCACTCATTCATTCATATCATTATTGCTTGCATTTGTGTTTAGCATTGATCCATATTGCCTCATCTCTTATATGCTTGTGTGTGTGCCTCACTTATACTTAACCACAAGAGCTTCATATAGCACCTCAACCCTTATCTAGGGGAATCAAGAGGAGTTAGTCCAGAGCCCTTCACGGGAAATTCGGCTACACTTGTTGGTTGTATTAAGTTTGTTGCAAATTGTTTTAAGCTTCCGCATTTAGTTTCTAGATTAGCATTTACACCTATTCACCCCCCTCTAGGTGTTTTTCAATCTAGAGTTTAACGCTAATGGTTTTGGCAACTATCTCTAACTCCCATTTAGTTTACATGCTTTCATATTGTTGATTTTTAGCATGTTTTAGTTTTTCATGATTGTTATTAAATGCCATGTTATTTAGACTTATGACATATATGTATAGTAATTGAGATACATTCATGTTCATATGAATTCATTTTTTGTGTTCTCACTTTAGTTTAACTTAGCATATATCATTACTCTAAGACATGTGCATGTACTTAATGATTATATTGGTTTATATTTTCATTTATGCTTCATGTTTTGATTACATGTTTAAGATGTAGTTTTCATTAAAACTTTCATAGATACTTGTACAACTAATGAGCCACATTTGATTTTTGTATATTTGTGCTTAATTGCTCACTTGTACCCATTAAATGTACTAGTATAGTCTAGTTTTGATGATTCCTGCATTTTGACTTGTATTCCCTATTTTGTACATGTTTTCATGATAATGTGTCTAGCTTCATGTATATGTAATTTTGTTTAAAACTTTAGATATACATGTATACTCTTGAGTCACTTGCTTTTCATGCAAATTCTATTATGGACTCATTTGTGTTTGGGATATGTATGTATACTTTTAGTTTTAACTAAACATACATATATCTTGAAGTATTTAGTTTTGCTGATTTTTATGTTTTTGAGAAGGAATTTCATATTGAGCTTAAATGCCTTATTTTCGTGATTATGCTTTTCACATGATTTTTGTACACTCACATTATTTGTATTTACTTATTACTTTATTTTATGAGTACTTTATTGAGCCTTAAATTTTTAGAGTGTCAATTTTGTGTAAAATGCATGCTTTATGAAATATATAATTTAGTTTCATATTTTGAAGAATCTATAACTAGTTATTTCAAACTATCTTAAACTAGTTCGTATTCTTCACTTGTAGAGTTTTTCAATTATGTTAAAATTATTTTCAAACTTATTTTTGAAAATCCCTACCAACGCTAAGGGCGGATGGATGGGCGACCATGCCTTGTATGCTCAAATTGAAAATCTTTTTAATATGTGCATGAAAGGGAGGTAGTATGAGTTATACACTTGATCCTCATTATATTTTCAATTGGTATCTATTGGGTAGGGAAAATTGAAGATCGAGGAGTAAATTCTTTATTTGATAGTAAAGAAAATTACAGCGGATCAATAATCCTCTTACAAGAGAGGGAATATATTCAAGCTTAGACCTCCCCTTGTTTAAAGTCAGGTTCTTGATGTGGCGATAGAAAGTGAATCTTATTTTCCGTTGACCGGGTGAACGTCAGAACCTCTTGGAAATTCTCTCTTTGGATAGTAGACGAAGTAACACAGATTCTGTCCACCAAGGATCTCAAAGAGATTGTAGGCAAAAACGAACTTGTACGCAGCAAGTTATTAGAAGAGTTGAACTCTCTCTTTCTTTTCAGCTGAAAGTCTTGGTACTTTTACAGCTTACAACCGAAGTTCTTTTTTTACCAAGAATTTTTCGACCCCTTTTCCATAGCAAACTGGGCAATTTATAGAGGTTTTAGGGGGCTAAACTTGTCCCCTAAAAACACTCCATAATGGGGTTAACTCTCTCATTACGTGGACAGTAATTGACCCACTAATGAGGGCAGTTATAACCGAGACGCAGGCTTTGGGCCTCGCGTTTTGCCATTAAGGTGATGCTTGAGAAACGTGAGCTTCTAATTCCGCGTCAAGCTTCACGTGAGACGTGGGGTTTTGGACTCCGCGTCTTGGTACTGCAATAATGCTGAGATGCGGGTTTCAACCCTCGCGTCTTGGTCCTTGCAGTGATGTCGAGACGCAGGTTTTAACTCTCGTGTTTTGGTGCTGCACTGGTGGCGATGATTAGCCTTACTCTGGAGCTTGGATTCTACTTTTTGCTGACTTGTTTTTAGTGATTTGTAGACTGCCTACAGAACCCCCTCCAAAATTTTTGAAATTCCGCGGTTGACTGGGACGGATTTCGAAATACTTTGAACTCTGGTTGAATTCATACTTCTCATGATTGGACTGACAATCATTTGAGATACTCTGAGCTTGATCTTGTCTAGAGTATGGTCTTCGTGAGTGTACTATAAAACCCTTTGAAGCCACCAGAGATGATCGTGGTGAGTGTCTAGATATGCAGTCCAGACCCCCTCAGTGCTCTGAGCTGGTTGTTGGTGTACTGTTGAACCAGGGGTGAACAGTCGTCTGCTTGTGCCTGTGTACTGTTGAACTGATTTGCAGAAGCAAAGACTGAATGCAAGTCTTATAGATGCAGGGGTCATGTTGCTTTAGAGACGCAGTCCTCACTTGGAGTGGGGACACATCTACTAATTTGCTGAAGAAATGCGGACTCTGGAGGGACGCGATCTTTGAAGTGAAGACGCAACTCTCACTTTGTTGACTAGGTGCGGTTTTGGCCTTGCTGAAGAGACGCGACCTTTGGAGGGACGCGGTTTTTGTTAAGCGCGAGTCCGCGTTTTGGACACGTTGCCACATGTCCGGCAGAGTTGAAGGGACGTCTTTCCTTTGATGCACGAAATTCGCGTCGCATTAAGACGTACGCCACATGTCGGGTGGGGATTAGGCCTCGAGCCATGCGCCGCGTATCTCTGCGGATCACTGTGCCTATAAAAGACAACAGTCTTTCAAGAGTCATCATTAGACTCTTCTCTTCTTCTTGTATTGTCCCATTTTTTGTGTAACACTCTATTTGTCAAATAAGAGTGTATATATTACTTTTATTATTTTTGAGTCAAATAATAAAAGTCTTCAAAATTTTGTCACATCTTTATCCCTTCAGATTCTTTGTTGCTTGTGGATGAACGCAGTTTTCATAATCGTACTCCTTGACTGTTTGTGGAGACGCAATCCTTAGTCATTTTGATAGGGTACGGCCATGAATAATAAACTCAGGCTGAACTGAGTTCGTGCGCGAGGCGCGGCTCTCATTCGTAGCGGAGACGCAGTTCTAGGAGACGCAACTCTGACTCATTAATGGAGACGCCGTTCAGGCTCATCAAGGAAGATGCGCGAACCTTTCTTTTCGATAAGGACGCTGCTCTGGCTTAAAGACAAAAAGACGTTATTCTGAGACACGAATTTGTGATCTTCAATAAAGGGGACGCGACCTTCATATTTATGAAAGGACGTGGATCCATAGACGCAGCCCTTGATTCTGTCAGGATGCAGAATTCAGGATGCAGTGGAGACGCAGTTTTGGGCTCCTCAAGATTGACGCACGGGTCTCAGCTAGTTGATGGGGACGCGGCACTGGCTCAATAGAGACGCGGCTCTGGTCCCTTGATAGGGCGCAAACTCAGGCTATACTGAGTTCATGATTGAGACGTGAATGTCATCTGCAGTAGAGGCGCGGTTTGGGCCCCTCAAGAATGACGCGCGAGCCTCAGCTGGTTGATAAGGGCGCGGCTCTAATTCAACAAAAACGCGACTCTGGTCCTTTGAGAGGGCGCAACCTTGAAGCGCAAACCTGCGTTCTTAATAAAAGAGACGCGGTTGTGTACTCTTCAGTAGGTATGAAAGGTCACGGACCTTTGAGTCTGCGCCTGACGCCGCTTCCTAAGCGTTACATGCAACCCATCTTAAAGATCTTATTGGATCTTTTAATGCCAGGTTGGTGTTGACGATTGGGGACTTGTGTCCTTCGATGTTTCCCATAGCGACAATCCACGCGTCAGTCCTTATTGGACTTGATGTTCGTGCGGGAATTAAGGCTGATGGCTTTGATTTTTATGTCATTAATTACAGGCCTTATGACTTGCCTATAAATAGGCCTCACCCCCTAACAATTGATTATCTAGACTATTTTCCTTTGCGAGCATGCGCTCTGAAGGTCTTCGTCTTGATTTGTCTATCTTCCCTTTAAGGAGATGCGTCCCAATGAACAGCAAGAACTCGAAGCTTTAATGCTTTCTGAACTCTAAAGTTTTCGTGTTTCCTTTAATCTTCTCCAAAGATTATCGCTGTCAAGTAATTTCAAGATCAAAAAGTATCGGTTTAAGTGCTTTCACGGCCCCGCATTGATGCATAAAGTTCAACTTCTAGAGAATTCTTCTCCGGGTAGGAACCAGTTGTCGCCCTGGTCGCCATGAAATACTCAGTTCTACTGAGTTTTTGTCTTTCTGTACATTGAAGAAATTCGATCTCTTGACCTTCTCTTGAAATCTGATTGATGCACCCGTGTACAGAAGTCGCGTCTTTCTGCCTTCTTGATGGAGCGCGAGCTCATTGACTTTGAACTCTAACTCACAAATCCTTTGACGCGAGTGTGGTAAACTCTGTATTTGGATCTTGAGACGCGAGCTTTGTACATAAAGCCCGCGTTTGAGGTTCTTGACTTAAAGAATTTTAATTCTTTTGAGATCTCTGGATGTGGATGTGGCAACCCCTGTTTCTCAAACACGAGTGTGGTGACTTCTGCGTCTGATCTACCTCGCGTCTCGTATCTTGGACGCGGGTCTAAAACCAGACCGCGTTCAGATCTGCACTGGTTAAATCCGCGTTTGAAGTTCACAACTTCAACCGCGTCTGCCTTCAGCTTTTATGCTGCTGCCTTGACAGAATTTTAAACCTTTTGGTTTTTACTTCTTGCAAGTTCTAGCTGTCTTCTGCATCTTCACTGGGCTCTTGGGAGAATATTTCGGCCAGGGAGCTTGTTCGATTGGCGAGTACTAGGGGAATCAAAGCTCTTGTTCATGGGCGAGGAGGATTCGCGCGGTTAATGACATTCGGCAAGGCCTTATTGGACATGACGTACCAGCAATGCCCCCGGGTTTGTTATGGTAACAGTGGGTATGGTGGTGGGTATGGTCCTCTTGCAGGTCATGGGAAAGAGGATGTCACATGTAAGGTCTCGGATCCTCCCTTCACCAATCTTACTCCAGAGTGACATCGACGAAAAACCCACGCTCATTAGATGACTTTCTGGTGGTGGAGATGTTCATCAACGAAGGACTATGACCCACACCAGTTGGTCGAGTGGAATCAGAATATTATTCTGCATTTCGACCTCGAGAAATACCATTGTTCTCGGTCAGCGATGAGCTTCTTCAATGTTTACATCATGCATCATGGTGTAATCAGCATCCGATCGTTTCAACACTGATCAGCCTTTCTTCGGTGCTCTTCCAAACATCTTGTATTTGGAGTGGTGGAAATGCCTCGAAGAGTGAGTGTAACTTTTTGCTGAGAGAGAGGGACTTCTTTGTACTCCTTTATTGTAACACTCAATCTTATAGTATAAGAGAGCGTCTTGCATCACTTTCATATGTTTGAATATTAATAAAAGTGACACTTTTTCTTGTCTTTCTTATATGTCTTGAATTTCTTTTTCTTGTCTTTCTTATATGTCTTGAATTTCTTTTTTTTTTTTAAATCAGACACATGGAAGTAGGAACTCTTGACTTGTTAGAAATGCGATAATTAACTTAATAAGTCAAAGTTGGGAAAATTCCATTTCAGGAATTCAAGATTACTGTCAGAGGTGTGATATTAACTTAACAGGAATGTGGGTCAGAGGTGTGATATTAACTTGACTCAACAGGAATTTCAGTTTTATTTGAGAAGACTGAAAACATCACTGTCATAGGTGTAATGTTAAACTTGGCATTGAAGATAATGCTAGAGGTGTGATTTTAAACTTGACATTGGTCATCTCGACTTTGATAGGGAAGTTCGAGGGAAAGTCATTGTCATAGGTGTATTGTTAAACTTAGCAATAAACTGGACGCTAGAGGTGTGATGTAGAACTTAGCATCGCTCATCTCAGCTTCGATATGTAAGCCTGAGGAAAAGTAACTGTCAGAGATTTACTTTTGAACTTGGCAGCAACTTAATCACTCTTAGAGGTGTAGTGTTAAACTTAACAATAATTTGTCAGAGGTGTGATGTTAACCTGACAGTAGTTGATTTGTGATATGAGCAATTTTGAGGACTTGTCATTCTATTAATGAGAAATGACAAGTGAAGTTTGGAATGTTAGGGAAAGTGACTGTTAGAGGTTTAATATTGAACTTGGCAGCAATTTAATCACTATTAGAGGTGTAGTGTTAAACTTAACAGTAATTTGTCAGAGGTGTAGTGTTAACCTGACAGTAGTTGATTTGCGATATGAGCAATTTTGAGGACTTGTCATTCTATTGATAAGAATTGACAAGTGAAGTTTGGAATGTCAGAGGTGTAATGTTAACTTGACAAATTTGAAGACTTGCTACTCCACGTAGAGTTGAGACAAGTAAAGTTTGTACTCCCTGGGGAGTATTGAAATTTTTCATTGCCAGAGGTATAATGTTAATATAGCAATGATTGTATTTGTGAACCTACCTTCTATGGAAAAGAATTGGTAGAGGATTTTGGGAGGAGAGTAAAATGAACTGTCAGAGGTTTAATATTAACATGACAATCATTGATTTTTATTTTTGAGACATGAAAAATTTACCGTTAGAAGTGTAGTATTAAACATAACATCGATGATTTTTAACTAATGAGTTTTATTGTTAGAGGTTTATGATTAACTTGACTGAATCCACTGGGGATTGGAGCATCTAGTTTGTCAAAGGTTTAATATTAACTTGACAAGTACCAGTTCATTTCATTAGAAGATGAACACAGGTATTTTTGTAGTCCTACCATTCTATAGGTGAGAATTGGTAGGAGATTTTGGAGGAGAGGATGAGACCAAGTCCATTAGGATTTATAGCAAACCCTTAGCTATCAACGGATTTGGTGTACCTTTACCAACTATCGTTTTAGTTGGGCTAGTCATGCTATTCCCTTCATCATGATGAGTTATCGAAAACTTATATTGGACTTAAAAGCCAACATTTTCCTCTATCCTTAGCCATCGAAGGCGTCAGATGTCCACAGGTACATTAGAGAAGAAAAACAAGTTAAGACCGAAGTTTTGCATTTTGTTTCTTCTTCAATAATTTACATCATGCATCATGATGTAACCAGGGCTTGATTAGCTTGATGCTGATTGACTGTGATGTGATCCAGTAGAGAATGAAAGCTTTCCTTAGCGTTGATCATGGATCTGGAGCTTCGGTCAGAGGTGTAGTATTAACCTAATCGGGAGAAGAGTGCTATCAAGGATAGTTTTTCTTCAAGAATTTGCCGTTGATTGGCATCATGAGTGTATCACCGTCTGAGGTTATGAGGCGATATGCTCCATTTGAGTAGACCGACTCTACTACAAATGGTCCTTCCCATTTGGGCTGAAATTTTCCTTTTGTCTTATGTGTCATCACCATAGGTCTTCTGACGGCTAAGACAAGATCACCTTTCTTGAAAGTTCGCTCCTTGACTTTCTTGTTGAAGTTTCTGGTAATTCGAGCTTGATAGAGCTCGATTTGCTGTTGAGCTTGCAGGCGTTTATCGTCCAATGCTTTCAGTTCTTGGAGTCGCAGTCGATGCTTCTTTTCATTTGTCATCTTGGTTACCAAGGCGACACGTAGAGATGGGATTTGAATTTTAATGGGAGCACAGCTTCACACCCATACACCAAGGAGAAAGGTGTAGCCTTCATCGGGGTTCGAATCGTCGTGCGATAGGCCCATAAGCATTCACCTAACTTGTCGTCCCAGTCGCGTTGGCTTTTTGAGACGAATTTCTTGAAAAGTTTCACAATAGTCTTATTGAAAGCTTCTATGAGGCCGTTAGTGGCTTGGTAGTATGCCGTTGAGGACACACTCTAGATTCTGAACTTGTTGTAGAACCTCTGAAAAGCCTGGCTGACGAACTGGGGCCCATTATCATGAACAATCCGTCGTGATACACCAAAATGGTAAATGACATGATGTTTAACAAATTTGATCACATCAGATGCCTTTACCTCCCTCAAGAGAATAGTTTCAGCCTATTTAGAGAAGTAATCGGTTATAGTTAAGATGAACCGATGTCATTTGGATGAAGGTGGGCTGATAGGGTCGATCACGTCCATCCCCCACATCTCAAATAGCCAGATAGAGGTTGTAGAGCGGAGATATCCTCGTGCTCAATGAATGAAATCACCATGGACTTGGCAGGCGTAGCATCGTTTAGCATAAGTGATGGCGTCTGGGATCATCTTAGGTCAATAATATCCCAGTCTTCGGAGTCGATCTCCAAGCTTCGGACCGGGCTGATGAGCTCCACACATGCCATCATGCGCTTCTTTGACTACTTCCTGTGCCTCCTTTTGTGACAGACAGCGGAGGAGGATCCCATTCTGTGATCGGCGATACAGCGTTCGTGTGATCGCATTATAGTAGAATTTGGGGGCTATCCTTCTAATGGCAGCCGCCTCTTTGGGATCATTAGGCAGGATGCCATACAACGCATAGTCGATGTAAATGAAACGCCAATCCCTAAGTTCTGGACCTGTTGAAGTCTCTAAAGCTTCTTTAGCTTGACAGTCTCCTGTTGGCTTTTGGTGATTTTCAAAAGCGGTTCTTGGGCAATACAAGTTGTGGCTGTAGACAAATATTTTTTACTACTCCAGCTGGAAGGGCTAAGGAGGCACTGTGTGCGCATTTTACTGGTGTGGTACATGATCGATGTAAAAGTTTCCAAACTTTTCGGCCATAGAGATAGTTGCATTGAAATAGGGTACTAAGTCTTCATGCCTGACTTTGTACTCTCCGCGAACTTGGTTAACGATGAGTTTAGAGTCACCGTATGCTTCGAGATTTTTAACGCCAATCTCATCGGAGATTTGCATTCCAATCAAGAGGGCATTGTATTCCACTACATTGTTGGAGCATGGCTCGATTATGAGAATGCACGAGGGATCACGTAGTTTTGTGGAGAGACTAGTACTACCCCCACTCCTGCTGCGACATGCCCTCGTAGGCCTGTTCTTGATGCACTGTCGAAGAAGAGCTGCCATATCTGTCCTTCGAAAGACGTCTGGGTCTGATAAACTTCAGTGACCTCGTCTGGGAGATCATCGTTAAGTTCGGTCACTCTTGGATCTGGATGTTCAGCTAGAAAATCTGCCACCCCTTGTCCCTTCACGGCTTTTTATGGTTGAAAGCGCATCTCATATTGGGAGAGCAGTATGGCCCATTTTGCCAGTCGACCATTTAGCGAAGATGGCTTCGTCATAAGCAATCTTAAAGGGTTGACCTTTGATATAACATTTATAGTCTGGCCTACCAAGTAGTGCTGCATTTTCTGGACGGCGAACACCAACGCCAAACATTCCTTTTCAATCGGGTTATATCGATTGTTCGGTTCCGATCATGGTTGTGACGCCCCGATCCGCGGGTACGGAGACGTCACTGCGACGTATATACGTAGGTCAAAAATACCCTCACGTATATACGTTAAGCATCAGTACAAGCAAGAATCAGAGGCGGAAGCACAGTGGTAATATACATTCTAACAGAAATAGTACAAGTACATGGCTATCACAGAGAGTGATACTATATTACATGAATATTTAATCACCAGAAAATATAAAAGTACATAATACATGAAGAGATATACAAAAACTGAGAGGTGCTCACGAGTAGCAAGAGGGCCTCGGGAGCCAAATAGGAGAGAAACTAGGAGGAAGAGTTATGGTGATGATCCAAGCTTCTGCTGCACTCCGATCGTCACGGAAGGATCCACTGCGCACTCTGTTCTGCTACAGCAGGGCCGCCACGGTCCGGATCCAATACAAAATAGTGACACCAATAATCATAAAACAAAAACAAATACAAGCTAAATCAAAGAAATATGATAGAAAAAATCAAAATACATATCTAAGTACGTATTCCAGGAACGGGGTGTTACATTCCATCCACCTTACAAAAATTTCGTCCTCAAAATTTCGATAAGGGGAAGATGAACACAGAAGGAATAGGGACGAGGATTTATACCAATCAAGATATGAGTAACAGAGGGTAATTCCCACCAATCGACTGAATGATAAACCCAGGACTGAGACATTTCTGCACTTCTGTCGTATATATCCTCTGATGGTACCATAAGAATACTGACCTGATGTCTCTGATAAAAGAATACTGCGGGGCTCACAGGGACGTATATACATAGGTCAAAAATACCCTTACGTATATACGCTAAGCATCAGTACAAGTAAGAATCAGAGGCGGAAGCACAGTGGTAATATACATTCTAACAGAAATAGCAAAGTACATGGTTATCACAGAGAATGATACTATATTACATGAATATTTCATCACCAGAAAATACAAAAGTACATAATACATGAAGAGATATATAAAAACTGAGAGGCGCTCACGAGTTGCAAGAGGGCCTCGGGAGCCAAACTGGAGAGGAATTGGGAGGAAGAGTTACGACGATGATCCAAGCTTCTGCTGCACTCTGATCGTCACGGAAGGATCCGCTGCGCACTCTGATCTGCTACAGCAGGCCGCCAAGGTCCGGATCCAATACAAAACAGTGACACCAATAATCATAAAACAAAAACAAATACAAGCTAAATTAAAGAAATATGATAGTAAAAAATCAGAATACGTATCTAAGTACGTATTCCAGGAACGAGGTGTTACAATGGTCCTGCTCAGATAGTAGATTGCCTACTCGCATCCCTAATCATCATTCTGGGCTAGCAAAGCTCCTAAAGAATGATCCATCGCTCGAACGTATATTAGGAAAGGTTTTCCCGACACCAAGACTATAAGGACAGGTGGTTGCGTGAGGTATTGTTTGATTTTCTCGAATGCTTGTTGGCAAGCATCGTCCCAAATGAATGAGACGCCCTTTTTCATCAATTTAGTGAAGGGTTGGCATTTTCTGGAGAGATTTGAGATAAACCTTCGGATGTATGCTAGTCATCCTTGCAATTCTCTAAGCTCTTTGAGATTCCTTGGAGATTGCATCTCCTGAACAGCGCAGACTTTTTCCGGGTCTAAGTGGATTTAATTCTCACATGCACTTTTCTTCCACCTCTGGCTCAGTGTCAAGTTTCTTACTAGAGTCTAGTTCTCCTGGTTGTGAATTCTCGTTCGTTTCCAGAGAGTCTGGGTACAGGAGGGAGTCTGTGAAATAGTTCTCTACCCCCTTGAACGGATGCCTTTTGGTAATCACTGTTCGGACTTTCCCACTTCCGTCAATGTACTTCATAACTTGATGGAGAGTGGAGGGGACGATGGAATTACGATGAATCCACGGTCGTCCTAGCAGCAAATTGTACGAAGTGTCAGTGTCGATCACATAGCACGTCACTTCAGACTTCAGGTCCCCGATCTGACATTTGAGCTTGATCTTCCCCATTGGGCGCGTACCATTGGCGTTGAAATCATAGATGGTAGTCTGGGTGGTGCTCAATTGGTAGGTGGGGATCCCTAAGTGTTGCATGACCCGGCGAGACATGATGCTCAACGCGGATCCTGGATCTACCTGAATGCAGCTCACTTCAGACGATCCAATGTACCCTGTGAAGTACAGGGGCCGATCATGTTTTCCCTTGACCTGCATGTCATCTGACGTGAATGTGATGCAGGGAGCTTTTTGGGAGGCATGGAGGTAGTCCTCTTCCTCCTGTGATCCAGTCGGGATTTGGGCCATGAAAATCTCAGCATCAGCTAAGGCTTCCCTCAGAGCGTCTCTTGTTGACTTTGATAGTCTCAGGAGCTCGTAAAGGGTGATTCTAGCTGGGATATTCACCAATTAAGCCAGGACGTCAAAGCGGTAAAGTGTGGTGGATCCTTTCGCGTTGTCCTTTGGAAGAGCCTTGAAAAACTGAAGCTCTTTCTGCTTCTCCACTGGTTGCTTTGCGGAGGGCTTGGCTGACTCTATAGTAGGTTTCGGAGGGCTTGCCACCATCTCGTCATACTTCTTTAAATATGACTGACCCGAATGAGTTTCTGCCACAAGCGGTTATTTGGGTTCTACAGGAAGGACGATTGTCTCCTCTTCCAAATCAGTTATTGAGGGAATGTCGGTTTCTATTTCCCGGGAAGAAACGAACACCACGTTGCAGGATGAAGCTTTTATTTTGCCTTTGGACTTTCTGTTGGTAACAGTAGTCCATTGTTGGCCTTCCACAAGGTCGGTATGAACCAACATAATTTCTCCCTGAGGCATGGGGACAGGTACAAGACCCTTCTCTTGTTGATGATGTGGGTCCGTATTGATCATTCTTAATTCCCCTGTTAGGATGGGAACTACTCTGGACGGTGCTGGAGGCTGTTGTCCAAACTGAAGGAATGATGTCATATTAGCTGTCACTTTCTTCTATTCTGGACGGAGCTTTATTACTTCAGCATCGATCAGAGCTTGAAGGATGTCTTTGAAGATGTAACAGCTCTTGGTGGGGTGCCCCAGCATCCTATGATACAGGCAGTAGTTAGGATTATCGGACTTATCGACTTCTTCAGGATGTCAAGCTTCAGGAAGGTTCAATCTGTTGCTCTTATTGAGTAGCTTGAACAACAAGTCGACATGCTCGTCCTTGAAGGAATACTGCTTGTTAGCGCGTGGCTGACTTGAAGAACTATCTCTCCTGACCGGCTGAGGTTTGACGAGGGATTTTTTCTCCGTCGCCAAATTATCTTTCCTTTTGATTGAAAAGATGTTTCTGGCATGCGCCTTGTCGACTTTTTGGGTCTGGGTTTGTTTTCTTCTACCGTAACCCTAGCGATAATTTCTTCATCCTGTTCACCTTGATGGACCAGTTGCTTCCAGGTGCGACTCTCAACAACTCCTATTTGGGTTAGGAGTGAAGTTTGTAGATTATGGCGGTATGTTTCTACCAGGGTGGCCTGGGTCATACCGCTAGGACATCGGAGTGCCATGTTACGAAATTTTTCCACAAATATTTTGACTGACTCCCCCTTTCGCTGCTTCGTGCCAGAAGAGTAGGCATTATGATCTCCGAGTCATCTTCAAAGAAGCGTGTCAGGAAGAGCTTCTCTAAATCACCCCAATTTTTAATGGAGCCTTCTAGGAGTTTCATGAACCATTCAAACAAGCCCTTTTAGAGTGCCGATGAACAAACGTGGCAGGATGGCATCATTATCTACTACATTTTCTTGAAGTAGTAGATATGTTGGTTCGGTGACCCTTTCCATCAAAAGCTTATAGGGTTGGAGCTTTGAACTTAGGAGGGTATGGAACAAGGTCCCACTCAGCCGGATATGGCTGGATCACTCCTGCTTCTTGGAGGCCTCTCCGGTTGGTAAGGGCTTCCAGACGGTGCTCCCATTGACTCATTCTTTTAGAATGAATACTCCGATGGTCCGGCTTGCTTTCCTCTTTAGACGAGGATTTAGATGACTCAGAATCAGATTGCTCCTTCTCCTCGATATGTATGGAAGATGAGCTTTCTCCTTCTTTCCGTTTGCCTTTGGACTTTTTAGAAGAAGTTTTGGTGGTTGACTTCCTCTTATCCTCAAGCAATTGTGCCAGCATCTGTTTGAGGGAATCGATGGATTCTTGTTGAGTACAAATCATCTCGAATTGTTACCTCTAGACTTGGGCTTGTTGTTCAAAGCGTCTGGCCGTCTCCTCATGAGTATTTGTCATGTACGCGAAAGCTTCCTTCTCTATTGAAGAATTCGAAGCCTACGATTATACAACGGTGGAATGTGATTCATTTACTTCAATGCCCCGAGCTAGGGCACTGTAGTTGATCAGGGCAACCGCACTAGTCTGAGTGCGAGTATGCCGATACACTTCTTCTGGTTCCGTGTCAGACTCATCGTAGCTAACTGCTGGTTGTTTTTCCCTACTTCTGCTTGTCATGTTTGCACTGACTTCAGGGTACTCCATGTCAGAGATGGTTCTCCTCCTGTGGAGTGATACATTTTGGCTGATCGGGGGGTTGGGGTCAATTGTTTGAACACCGACTGTTTGCTTGTATGTAGACTGCAGCGGCATTCAGAGAGCATTGCTGTAATGAGCCGTTCACAGCAACAAGACGGAGTGATCTGATTAGCATTCCTTTTTTTCGTCAAATAATCTCTTAGATCTGTCGGAGGGGGATCAAAGAGATCAGCCTCGGGTTGTTGAGGGCTTTTCAGCTTCTGAGAGCTATCCTTGCGTCGCAAAGCTGAGACGCAGGGTTCTGAGACGCAGAGCTCACGTCCTGTAAGATAGACGCGGCTCTCGCGTTTTGGCTCTGAAACGTGGGTCTCGCGCCTCTGCTGAGAAGAGACGCGGACCTCGCGTTGCTGATTGTCGCATCTGGCTAGCGACACTTGAGAAACGCAGGCCTTCTGGGTCCCGCGTATAACTGTAGAGACGCGGGTCTCGTGTCTCGGATGAGAGGCATGCACCTCACGCTGCTGAACGTCGCGTTTGGGAAGTGGAGCTTCAGAAACGCAAGTTTGGTGAGCTTCGTGTTTAGGTTTTCAAACGCGAACTTCGCGTGTCTAACGTGATTTAGAAGAGACGCGGGCTTGAACCTCACGTCCTGTATATGCTGGACAGATAGTTGTTCCAACTTCTCGCGCCTGTAGTTAACGTGCACGTCATCTCTGTCATCGCTCAGCATTCAGGTTACGCCGTACGGGTTGTTGGGCACCCCTGGTAATCTGTAGCTGAGGGAGAGGACGGGCATGAGCGGGCTGAGCATCAGCAATGCTATCCTCGCGGGTCTCGTGGGAGACGTTGACGCGGGCGTTACGTATGATGCGGTTAGCCACGACATCCTTCTTGCCAGTCGCGTCTGAGGGGATCTCAGAGTGACTGTAGAGCGGGTCCCCGAGGAGACCTTGCGATACTGCCGCGCTCTAGGGCTCTTGGAGTCAGAAGAGAGGAACTCTTCATACTTTGCCTGGTCGAACTCGACAATGAGTGATTCGACCATTTTTCCCATGTAGGTGACGTCACCTCACGCCACAACTTGCTCATCGGTAAAGAAAGTGGTCTGTAGCGGAGTCGCCATCTCTTATTGGGTAGGGAAAATTGAAGATCGAGGAGTAAATTCTTTATTTGATAGTAAAGAAAATTACAAAGGATCAATAATCCTCTTACAAGAGAGGGGAGATATTCAAGCTTAGACCTCCCCTTTGTTTAAAGTCGGGTTCTTGATGTGACGATAGAAAGTGAATCTTATTTTCTCCTGACCGGGTGAACGTCAGGACCTCTTGGGAGTCCTCTCTTTGGATAGTAGACGAAGTAACACAGCTTCTGTCCACCAAGGATCTCAAAGAGATTGTAGGCAAAAATGACTTGTACGTAGCAAGTTGTTAGAAGAGTTGAACTCTCTCTTTCTTTTTAGCTAGAAGTCTTGGTGCTTCTATGGCTTATAACCGAAGTTCTTTTTTTACCAAGAATTTTTCGACCCCTTTTCCATAGAAAACTGGGCAATTTATAGAAGTTTTATGGGGGTAAACGTGTCCCCTAAAAATACTCCATAATGGAGGTTAACTCCCTCATTATGTGGGCAGTAATTGACCCAGTAATGAGGGCAGTTAAAACCGAGACGCAGGCTTTGGGCCTCGCGTTTTGCCATTGAGGTGATGCTTGAGAAACGCGAGCTTCTAATTCTGTGTCAAGCTTCACGTGAGACGCGGGTTTTGGGCTCCGCATCTTGGTACTGCAATAATGCTGAGACGCGGGTTTCAACCCTCGCGTCTTGGTCCTTGCAGTGATGTCGAGACGCGGGTTTCAACCCTCGCGTCTTGGCGCTGCGCTGGTGGCGATGATTAGCCTTGCATCTGGAGCTTGGATTCTGCTTTTTGCTGACTTGTCTTCAGTGATTTTTAGACAGCCTACAGTATCACAATTGATATTTTTATGTTTGTATACTCATATTTGTGTTTTTCATATATGTATGCTTCAAACTTCAAATAGTATTAATTTCGATTGGTATTCACATTTTCATACATATATATATATATGATTTGATTGTGCTTACAATATTTTTACATCTTAATGCACAAATTATGTTATGCTAAGCTTGATTTAGTCCTTAATGTCAATTATTTTTCAACTGGTATCTTATACAAGGTTATGCATTATTTTTGTTAGTATTTCATAAAAGGGGAGAAAAATTTATGTTTTATTTTTCAATCGATTTTATTTTCAATTGGTATCTTACTCCCATTTTTATGATGAAAAATACTTTATTTTGGTATATGCTAATATTTTCAATATTGGTATCAATAATCTTAATTGGTATTATTCTCAATTTGGTATCCTTATTGCAAAATGATTTGTATTTCCAAAATTTTGGTTTGTATTTTCATTTGGTTTTTACTTTCAATTGGTATCAAAATTTACAATATATATTTCATTTGATATCAAAAACGTATAATATTTCATTTTCTATTGGCATCATAAATTTACAAGATATATTCAATTGGTATCTTTTTGTATCTTAAAAATTTTGTTTATTTTCAACTGGTATCATAAATTGGTATCATAATGTTTTGATATATACCTTTATCATAAATTGGTATATTTTTCAATTGGTATTGTTTTGATATGTATTGTTTATATGCAAGGTAAGCTTAACATCTTCTCCATATATAGATTCATGTTGAGTGTATCTTATATTGAGGAGCCTGACCTCTCTTCTCTATGTTTTACACGTGTGTAGAGAGAGCTTCACATCTCCTTTTATATATTATATATTATGCTTTATGTGGTTAGGGATTAGTCATCTCTTTTCATGTATTGCATGTATGCAGGGGGAGTTAACTTTACGTCTCTCTTCTTCATGAATGTATGTCGTATATATCTTTTATTGTTTGATTTATTTTCGCCCCTTTATTGATGAATTGACAAAAAGGGGAGAAGAGTTTTATATATGCATGTTTATTTACTTGTTTATGTTAGCCCAAAGGCCCATCACTCTAGTTTTGATGATGATTAACTCATGTAGTTATAGTACTAATGATCTTGTATTTAATTAGTCTCAGATTTGTGATCAAGATCTTAGTAGGTGTTTAGCTTCAACAAAGGATTTAAAGTTAAGTTTTGGATCTAACACGGTTTGATTCAAGAGCTTGTGTATCAAGACCACATCAAGTACTCAAGAGGAGTCTAGCTCTGTGGATCATGTTTGGACCAAGTCAAGAAGGAGAAGAAGGCTTCAAGTGAAGACTTCAAGAAAAGACTTGAGTCTAGGTTTGTTTTGTTAAGATTTTGTTTTTAGATAAAATGTAAATAGAATAGTTGGTGGATTGCTCAAGTATACCATATACACTCACACACAAGATTTAGATGTGTTTTCATAAAAGAGTTTTTATTTGAAAAATACAAAAGAGTTTTCATTTGGAAAAATACCATTTTGATTTTTGGAGTTTAATATATACATGTGTTTTAAGCAAAACTATTTTTAGTGCTTATTGACAAAAACATAGATATTTCATCATGTATGTGTAGTGGATCATATCCATACACTCTATACTTTAAAAGTGTTTAAAATATCTTGTTTTTGTATTTGGAGAAGTTTTGGAAAAATATATTTGGAAAAATACAGATTTTGTTTTATGCCAAAATTTCTAAGTTACAAAATAGTTCAAAATGTTTGTAACATGTCTTGATTTTACTCAAACATGTTTGTATATCAAAGTATATTATACTGAACTTATTTTTGTAGATTTTTAGAGGATTTATGGGATTTTATTTTAAATATAAAGCCCAGTTTTTAATCCCTTAAAAATACTATCTGGCTTCTGCCGGTCGACCGGGCCGGTCGATCGAGCTAGGAGTCGGTCGACCGAGTCGGTCGACCGATGTGCACAGAACGTGCACGCCAGTTTGGCTGGAGGGCCGGTCGACCGACCCGGTCGACCGCCAGAGAGCTCTGCTCTCTGGAACGCCCCGGTCGACCGGGTCGATCGACCGGCAGAGAGCTCTGCTCTCTGTTCCAGGCCACGATCGACCGGGCTGGTCGACTGCTGGCTCAACGGTCAGAAATCTGACCGTTGGCCGGTCAAACGACAGCCGTCCAGGCTGCAGTTTTGCCCCAACGGCTAGTTTTTCCTAGCCTATATAAAGGGGGCTTCTATGGACTGTTTTGAATAAGATTTTAAGTGGGTTTTTGCACCAATTTTTCCTACTCTATTAAAAGGTTTTTCCACTTGTTTAAGAGCCAAATACTTTCATTCAAAAGAAGAGTTTATCAAGAGTTTTTCAAAAGAGATTTTCTTGAGTTTTTCACCACCACATTCAATCCAAGTTTTTCTCACAAACACTTGAGCTTTCCATTGATATATCCATCCTATAGGAGAGTTGTTCTGAGATTGTTTTTAGGTGATCAAAGTGTTGTGATCACCAAAGACTTCATCTTTGCTTTGAGGAGGCGGACTTGTGTGTTCGCGGTGTTTTGAGTTCTAGTGAGAGCTCTTTGTAGAGGTGCGGCCTCGACAAGCTTGTGTGCTTGCGGTGTGTAGTTCTTGCAGGAACGAGTGAAGGGACTAGAGAGTCCAAGAGTTCTAGTGGGAACTCCTTGTAGGTGTTGCGGCACCGAGTGATCCGGTGGGATCAATTTTAGTGGAAATCCTTCATAGTGTTGAAGGCGGGGAAGTAGAGCAAGTGTGATCGAACCTCGAAACAATTCTCCCGTGTTTGCGACTGTTCTCCCTCTATCTCTTACTTGTCTTTATATCTTGCATGCTTATATTATCTTTATCTTTATATGCTTGATATATTGTGTGCTTTATTGTTATATGCTTGGGATTGTTTGCTAACACTTGTATTCAACCAATAGAGCCAAAGCGGCACCTCAACTCTTATCTAGAGGAATCTTGAGGAGTTAGTTCAGAGCCGTTCACGGGGAATCCGGCTACACTCTTTGGTTATACTTGGTGTGTTCAGCCTAAGAAGTTTTAGTTTGCATTAATAGTTTTAATTCCGCATTAATTGACCATTAGATTAGCTAGTCACCTATTCACCCCCTCTAGGTGATTACAGTTTGTGCATATATGTTTTGTTTATGCAAAAAGGGGAGAAGTATTTGGAGAGTTTATTTATGTTTAATTCCTCATTTATGCATATATGTGTTGTTTGGTTTATGCATTTCATTGAATATCTTTATGTTTATTTGCTATGCATGAGTTAAGGGAGAGCTTCTATGAAGCTTAACTTTAATCAATACATATATAACTCCATGAGTTTTGTCATCATCAAAAAGGGGAGATTGTTGGCACAGAGCCCATCACTCTAGTTTTGATGATAATTAACTCATATAGTTATAGTTTACTAATAATCTTATGTTTAAATAATTTCAGTGATTGACCAAGATATTAGTAGGTGTTTAGCTTCAACAAAAGAGTTTTGGAGATTTCACATGTAGATTCAAGAGTTCGCGCATCAAGATCGCATCTAGCATTCGGTTGGAGTCAAGCTCGTTGGGTCGCGGTTGGATCGAGTCAGCTTGGAGACAAGAAGACTTCGGTTTGTGTTTAGTTTAGTATGTTTAGATCTTGTGTAAAGGTAGATAGTGTTGATATGCTCAAGTTCGCATACACACATAAGTTTAAAGTTTATTGGTTTGGTTTTCGGTTTAACCTGTTTTAGATTTCATATCAAAAACATAGATATATATCTTATATGATTCTATCCATATATAATATGCTTTAAACTTGTTTCAATATCATGTTTTTGTATCCATATGAGTTTTGGAGAAAATGATTTTTTATTTCAAAAATTCAAGTTTTGGAAAATACGGATTATATGTTTAAGGCTAATTTTCATATCACAAAATAGTTCAAATTGTTTATAATATGTGTTGAATTTTAGTCACACATAGATCTTATAAGAACTTATTTTTGTGGAACTTATGTGATTTTATGGGATTTAATTGAAGTTAAAAAGATAAATTTTTAATACCCTTATCCCCAGCCAGATCAGCTGGCGGTCGACCGGACCAGTGGTCGGTCGACCGGAACGGTCGATCGATGTGCACATGGCTAGTCAACTCAGCCGGTCGACCGCGCGGTTAACCGATTGAAAGCACCCCACTCTCGGGTCGGGGCCGGTCGACCGGGCGGTCGATCGTTGGCTGTGGCTGGTCGATCGGGTGGTCGACCGGGGCACAACGGTCATAAATATGACCATTGCGCCGGTCGACGGGAGGGACATTTCTGCCCCTTTCAGACTGCCAACGGGCAAATTTTGGAGAGGCTATATATATGCTTTCTCTTGAGTTATTTTTAACAAGTTTTTAGAGAGCAATCTTTTTCATCTTTACAAGTGTTAAACAACAAGCTTTTAAAAGAGTTTTTGTGCCAAAAGATTTTATCTTTATTTGTTTTAAAGTGTTGAAAATTCAAAGAAAAAGGGAGTCTTTGGAAATTGTATTGATCTTCATTTCTATTTCATTCTAGAGTTTTTCCCAAGTGTTTTCTTTGTAATTTGTTTTCCAAACATTTTATTTTCTCACACTTGAGCTATCTATCTATCCTATCTATTAGGATCTTGTTTTGGTGAGAAAATTGGTTTGTGATTTGTTGAGACCACCAAGAGTTTTAACCTTCCTTATATTTGTTGTTATCCCTCTTGTGTAGAGGTGATTGTGGAGGTTGTGTTGGTATCCCTCTAAGTGTAGAGGTGATTGAGATTGTTGTTTGGCTTAGTGTCTTATCCCTCTAAGTGTAGAGGTGATTGTTGTTGTTTGGCTTTGTGCCTTATCCCTCTAGTGTGAGGTGATTGTTGTTTGGCTAAGTGCCTATCCCTCTAAGTGTAGAGGTCATTTTTGTTGTGCTTGCCTCTTGTGTAGAGGTTGTGTTTGTTGGAGAGAGGAGTTGTGTACTCCTAGTTGTATTCACCCAAATCCACAGTGGAGTTCTCTGTGTGCGAAGTCCTATGCGAACGTATAGTGGAAACCCTTCTGTGTGAAGGCGGGGACGTAGAGCAGTGGCTCGAACCTCGAAACATATCTCGGTGTTTGCGATTGATCCACTATTTTTAAATTCTCTCTCTCTCTTATACCTTGCATCATTTCATATTGTTCATATCATACTTATATGCTTGGTATTGTTTGTGTGTGCCATACTTGTGTTGAACCAAGAGAGCTTCAAATAGCACCTCAACTCTTATTTAGAGGAATTTAGAGGAGATAGTTCAGAGCCCTTCACCGAAAATTCGGCTACACTCTTTGGTTACACATAGTGTATTGCAATTAGTTTTTAATTCCGCATCATTTGTCATTAGATTAGCCATACACCTATTCATCCCCCTCTAGGTGTATTTTATAATTGGTATCAGAGTCTACGCTCCTGATATTAGGTTTAACCACCTCGGAGTGAGATCTTGGTTAGCTAATCTAATATTGTATTTGCACACATATAGTTCATACACTCATGGATTTCATGACCCCTCCTATGTTTGATGTTTCTAACATCGATGTATGGAAGATTAGGATGAGTGCTTATTTGTACGCCCTAGGATTGCATGTGTACCTTGTTACTACCAAGAAATCCTATCTTGATAATAACAAGCATATAGAGGCCAATGCACAAGCCTTAGAGGCACTTAGGCAAGCATTAAGTAAAGAATATTTATGTATGATTTCTCATTGTGATTTTGCTTTGCAGTGTGGAACACTTTGACCTCTCCCGCGCTGCAAACGACGAAATATGTGGAGGAGGAATCTAGTGGAGATGAGTCCGACTAACCTTGCTACATGGTCTAAGGGATTGACTCCCTTGAGGTAAACTCGGACACCCATCTAGCTGATAGTGCTAGTGAAATCACCTAGAGGGGGGTGAATAGGTGATATGCTAATCTATAAACTAAATGCGAAAGCTTAAAACAAATTTGCAACACACTTAATACAACCAACAAGTGTAGCCGAATTTCCCGTGAAGGGCTCTGGACTAACTCCTCTTGATTCCCCTAGATAAGGGTTGAGGTGCTATATGAAGCTCTTGTAGTTAAGTATAAGTGAGGCACTCACACAAGCAAGCCAAGCATATAATGGATATATAACAATATGAATGATGCAAGGCACAACACAAGCAAATAAATATGAATGATATGAATGATGCACAACACAAATGTAAAGAGAGAGTTAGAGAGACAATGGATCAAACGCAAACACAAAGATATGTTCCGAGGTTCGAGCCCCTAGCTCTATGTCCCCGCTTTCACCGAGAAGATTTCTAATCCACTATACTCCCACCGAGGGAACCTCTACTGAGGAGGATTTGTTACAACAATAGGAGTACCGAACTCCTCTCTCAAACACCACCTCACAACCGAGGGGTAGGCCCGTAGCCAAACAACCACAATCACCTCTACCGAAGAGGGATACAAACCACCAAGCTCCACCTCACACAAGAGGGAGCAAACACCAATCTCCACCTCTACCAAAGAGGGAGCAAACAACAATGAGGGTTTACAACAAGTGGTATATCTCAACCACAAACTTTTTCTCTTTTTTCACAAAACAAGATCCTAATAGAATAGGATAGATGATAAGCTCAAGTGTGGAAAACTAGTGTTTTGATCAAAGAAAATCTCTTGGGAAAAATACCAAATGGATATAGAAGTTTTAGATCAAAAACAAATTCCCAAAAACTAATTTTCTTTAAAATGAACAAAACACTTTAAAACAAATAAATGAATCTTTTTGGCACTTAAACTCTTTTGAAAACTTATTTTAACACCAAGAAAGGAGAGAAATTTTAGCTCTTAAAAACTTAGTTAAAACCCCCAAGAAATGGGGTATTTATAGGCCAAACAGAAAACTAGCCGTTGGGCTGATCTGTCAGCCTGACAGGCCTGCGGTCGACCGGCCGATCGACCGCCAACGGTCCCAAATATGACCGTTGGGGCATCCCGGTCGACCGCCCGGTCGACCGCCCAGATACAGAGAGCAAAGCTCTCTGGTCCGGTCGACCGCCCGGTCGACCATCCCATTGCCTGGCCAGACGTGCACAGACCTGTGCACGTCGGTCGACCGACCGGTCGACCGGCTCTGGCATACGGTCGACCGGCCCGGTCGACCGCCGAAGCCTGGCAGCCAATTTCTGGGTCAGAAAATCATGTTAAAAATATTTTAATAAATCTTGTAAAAACTTCTAAAAATCCCCAAAAATAGTTTTTACCATTTTGCATTGATATATAAACATATAATAAAAATTTCAACTCAAATATCAAGCAATTTGAACTATTTTTGTGTTTTAACATTTTTACCAAAAACCAAAACTGTATTTTATCAAACTTTGATTTTTCAATACATGAATAGGAAAGTCAAAATAAGTTTGTTTAATTCATGTAAGCATTGTTGGCCCGGAGGCCTTCCTCTCTAGTTTTGATGATGATTAACTCATGTAGTTATGTTTACTAATAATCTTGTGATTTTAAGTTTCAGATCATTTAGCAAGATATTAGTTGGTGATTAGCTTCAACAAGGAGTTTAGAAGCTTTTCTTTATGATTCCAGTGCCGAACATCAAGATCATACCTTTGCACTCGGTGGATCATGTTTGGGATCGAGTCGGCTTGAAGATGGAAGATCGTCAAGAAGACTTAGGTATCCTAGTTTAGGTTTGTGTGTTTTAGATCCATGTGTAAAGATAAGAATAGTTGATATGCTCAAGTGCACAACACACACGTTTTATGGTTTTTCGGTTTTTAGTTTAACCGATATTTGTTTTCATGAATAGATTGATCAAAACAAGTTTACTTTGTTTTTATGTATATTAGATGTGTTCAATATATATACATGCTTACATGACTTATACAAACTTATTTTGACTTTCCTATTCATGTATTGAAAATTCCAAGTTTGATAAAATACATGTTTTGATTTTTTGTAAAAATGTTAAAACACAAAAATGGTTTCATATGCTTGATATTTGAGTTAAAATGTTTTATCACATGTTTATATATCAATGCAAAATGGTAAAACTATTTTTGGGTATTTTTAGCAGATTTACAAGATTTGTTAGAAATATTTTTAACAAGTTTTTCTGATCCAGAATATTGGCTGCCAGGTTTTGGCGGTCGACCGGCCCGGTCGATCGTATGCAAGAGCCGGTCGACCAGTCGGTCGACCGACGTGCACAGCCTTGTGCGCGTCTGGCCAGGCAATGGGCCAATCGACCAGGCCGGTCGACCGGACCAGAGAGCTTTGCTCTTTGTATCTGGGCGGTCGACTGGGCGGTCGACCGGATGCCCCAACGGTCATATTTATGACCGTTGGCGGTCGACCGGCCGGTCGACCGCTAGCCTGTCAGGCTGCCAGATCAGCCTAACGGCTAGTTTTCTGTTTGGGCTATAAATACCCCATTTCTTGGAGGTTTTAACTAAGATTTTCTAGAGTAAAAATTTCCCTATTCTCTGGTTTTAAAAACAAGTTTTCAAAAGAGTTTAAGTGCCAAAAAGATTCATCTATTTGTTTTTAAAGTGTTTTGTTTATTTCAAAGAAATTAGGTTTTTGGGAATTTGTCTTGATCTAAAATTCTATATTCATTTGGTATTTTTTCCAAGAGTTTTTCTTTGATCAAAACACTTTGTTTTCCACACTTGAGCTATCACCTATCCTATTCTATAGGATCATTTGTTTGTGGGAAAAAGGAAAGAGATTTGTGGTTGAGACATACCACTTGTTGTAAACCCTTGATTTCTTGTGTTGCTCCTTCTTTGGTAGAGGTTGAGGTTGTTGTATTGGGTTGGTGTTTGCTCCCTCTTTGATAGAGGTGGAGATTATTGTTTACTCCCTCTTGGTGAGGTGGAGTTGGAATTTCGTTGTAACCCTCTTCGGTAGAGGTGTTGGTTGTTGTTTGGCTACGGGCCTACCCCTCGGTTGTGAGGCGGTGTTTGAGAGAGGAGTTCGGTACTCCCTTTGTTGTAACAAATCCTCCTCGGTGGAGGTTCCCTCGGTGGGAGTATAGTGGATTAGAAATCCTTCTCGGTGAAGGCGGGGACGTAGAGCTAGGGGCTCGAACCTCGGAACATATCTTTGTGTTTGCGTTTGATCCATTGTCTCTTAACCCTCTCTCTTTATTTTGTGTTGTGCATCATTCATATCACTCATATCTATTTGCTTGTGTTGTGCCTTGCATCTTTCATATTGCTATATATCCATTATATGCTTGGCTTGTGTTTGTGTGCCTCACTTGTACTTAACCACAAGAGCTTCATATAGCACCTCAACCATATCTAGGGGAATCAAGAGGAGTTAGTCCAGAGCCCTTCACGGGGAATTCAGCTACACTTGTTGGTTGTATTAAGTGTGTTGCAAAATTTGTTTAAGCTTCCGCATTTAGTTTATACATTAGCATTTACACCTATTTAACCCCCTCTAGGTGTTTTTCAATTGGTATCAGAGCCTACGCTCCTGATACTTTAGGCTTAACATCCTAGGAGTGAGATCTTTTGTTTGCTAATCTACATTTGCATTTGCTTGTTTGCACACATATAGTTTGGACCCATGGACTTCATGATCCCACCTATGTTTGACCCTTCCAACATTGTTGTTTGGAAGACTAAGATGTCCATCTATTTACAAACCCTAGGATATAAGGTTCACCTTGCCATTACCAAGGAATCCTACCTTAGTGATAGCAAGCATATAGGGGCCAATGCACAAGCCCTTGAGGCTATTAGAAGCACGCTACCTAAAGAATATCTTATGCATGTTTCTAACTTTGATTCCGCCTTTGCAGTGTGGAACAAGTTGACAACAACCACCACCTCCAAGCTTCAATTGCCAATCCAACCGGAGGAATCTAGTGGAGAATCCGACTCTCAATGCTTAATGGTCCAAGGGAATGACTCCCTTGAGGTACATTCGGATACTCAATTAGATAGTGCTAGCTCTTCATTTGATGATCATGATTATATGGATGCCAATGCTTTGAATGAAGAGTTGACTATTGTTTGTGAAAAATTGTTTGAAAAATATAAAATTTTGAAAAAGAAAAGTCTAGGCTTTGAAAATGAAAATAAAAGTTTGCATTCTAGACTTAATAATGTTTTGCAAGAGAAGGTTGAGATTTATAATGAAAGGGATTCATTAAGATATCAACTAGATCTTGCACTTAAAGAAAATGAGTTTTTAAAATCTAAAAATGATTATAATGATGTTTTGAATAAAAATAAATTTTATCTTCAAAAATTAATTTTGTTTTAAAAGAAAATGATTCTTTAAAAAGAGAAATTGATTTTATTTCAAAAGAGTTAGAAATTTGTTTAAATAAAAATAAATCTTTGAAAAATGATATTGTTTCTCATGTTTGCCATGCTTCACCTAGAACACCTATTGCATGCCACACTTCTTTTTTAATTGAACATGATATATCCTTGCTTAAGAAGAGTGTTGATTGTTTGGGCTCCACTTTGAGCCAATGTGTAGTGGGTCATACACGTTTGGAATCTTTGTTTCGAAAGAAACAAGTTCCATCTATTCATGCACACCCTCCACGGCATACACATGCTCCTCACGGTCGCCATCATCACATGTATGCTCATGTGTACACTTGTACACATTGTGGACGTAAGGGCCACCTTGCTAAATTTTGTTTTGATCGTATACATGATTGTAATTTAGCAAATAAATTTGTTTGGGTTAGGAATGGTACTAACCCCATGGACCCAATAAGATATGGGTACCAAAGACCACCCCTCTTGTTTATGATGTAGGTGTGGGCTCTCACATGACGTGAGAGTTATGGTACCTTGGAGCGGATGCGTTCCGAGCTTAAAGGAGACTATTTGGATGCATCACTTTCAAGGGATGTTTGGTGGGAAGACCACCATGTTTTGGAGACAAGGAAAGTTGCCTTCTAGGTTTTGGTAACGATTACTAACTCCTAATTATTGTTTACATGCTTTTCATTTTATTCATTATTTATAGCATGCTTTGATGTTTATAGATTATTATGTTAATGTCATGTTTATTAGACCCTTGACATGCATGTATAGCCTTTTGAGACACCCATGTTGAATATGGACTATTATTTTGTATTCTCACCGTTTGTTTAGCTATCATGTTTATCATAGGTTTAATAACATGTGAATTTACATAATAATCATGTTTTTGTTTATCATGATGAATTTTGTTTTGTTTTATGCTTCATGCTTTGATTACTAGTTTAAATGTTAGTTTTCATTAAGACTAGGATTTATACTTGTACATATAGTGGGCCACAAATAAATCTATATATGTTTATGCTTGAATGCTTATTTGAACCCATTAGATGTGCTAGTATAGTCTAGTTTTGATGATCCATGCATTTTAAACTTGTATTCCCATTTTTGAATTTGTTTTATGAATTCTTGTTTAACTTCATGTATATGTCTATCTTGTCCAAACTATTGTTTATACATATACATCCTTTGAGCCACGTACCTTCATGCATATATCTTTGTGGACTCGTTGTGTTTGGATATGTATGTATACTTTAGTTTGTATAGGACATACATATACCTTGAAGATTAAATAGTTTTGATGATTTTCATGTTTTCATATTTCAAGGAATATTGAGCTTATTGACCATCTTTCATGATTATGATCTTCACATTGTATTTGTACACTCACATTTATTGTTTACTCATGTGTTTGTTTTCATGAGTCATATTTATGCCTAATTAATTATGAGTGTTGACTATTTTGTGAATTTCATGTTTATGAAAATTAATTTTGTTTTATTCCTTGCTTGAAGGATTTCGTACTAGTTTACAAATTTTTCATATAACTAGTTGCGATATTCTTCATTTGGTAGAGTTTTTCAAATATACTATATTTTCAAATCTATTTTTGAAAACCCCTACCTTCCACGGGCGGATGGATGGGCGATCATGCTCATGTATGCTTTATATTGAAAATCATTTTAAACTTGAACATGATTGGGAGGATAGGTTATATGAGTTATACCTTGATTATTATTGTTGTTTCAATTGGTATCATTGGATTCTTTCAATTGGTATCAATTTTGACCTTTCTTGTATACTCATATATGTTTGTATGTATGTATGTTTTTCAATTCCAATAGTATCAATTTCGATTGGTATCTAACTTTTCATACATATATATGTTTTATATGTGCTTATTATATCCCTATATCTTTAAGCACAAAATTTTGTTTATGCTAAAGCTTGAGTTTTAACTTTGTTTCAATTGATTCAATTTTCAATTGGTATCTTATTTCGAGCCTACGCATTGTTTTAGTTGGTATTTCATAAAGGGGGAGAAAATTTGATTTTGTATTTCAATTAGTATTTTGTTTCCACTCCCACACTTTATGATTGGAAATTTGATGTTTATTTTAAGCATATGATATCACAATCAAAATTGTTTATATGGCTTAAAAAGAAAAATACTCTATTTTGATATCAAGATGTTTATTTGAATGTTTTAATTTGGTATCTCAAAATTTTGTTTAAAGATAAATACAAAAGTTTTGATTTGTATTGCCTATATGCAAGGAGAGCTTAACATCTCTTCTACATATAGATTCATGTTGAGTGTATCTTGTATTGAGGAGCTTGACATCTCTTTTTTATGTGGTACACGTGTGTAGGGGGAGCTTCACATCTCCTCTTATGCATTGCATAGTGTACGTTATGTGAATTAGGGCTTGTCATCCCTCCTTCATGTAATGTATCTATGTAGGGAAGCTTCACATCTTCCTCTTCATGAATGTATATCGCATATACCATTTGTTGATTGATCTATGTTTACTTTCAATTGGTATCAAGATGCTACTTTGATATATTTTCAATTGGTACCTTAATTGATTGTCACCCTATTTGGTTTTTGTTTTTGTTTTAGACAAAAAGGGGGAGAACATTGTTTTTATTAACCCTTTTGTTGATTCATTGTTTCAAACAAAAAGGGGAGAAAAATTTATTGATTTGGTTTTGCTTTTACCCCTTTATTGAGGGGAGAAGATTTTGTTTTGTTTTGATTGTTTACCCTTTTGTTGATGATTGACAAAAAGGGGGAGAATAATTTGTGTTTATGCATGTTTTTGTGTTTTATGCATGTTGATGCATACATATTTTGAGTATGCATGTTTTGGAATCACCATGTTCATGCATAACAATAATATATAAAGATTTGTGTTTCATGTTTGTTTATATACCTTAAATTGGTATCATGTTTAGGAACATTCATTGCATTTATTTATTATTTATTTTTATGCATGAGTTAAGGGGGAGCTTCTTTGAAGCTTAACTTTAATCCATGCATATATAACTCCATGAGTTTTGTCATCATCAAAAGGGGGAGATTGTGGCCCGGAGGCCTTCCTCTCTAGTTTTGATGATGATTAATCTTGTGATTTTAAGTTTCAGATCATTTAGCAAGATATTAGTTGGTGATTAGCTTCAACAAGGAGTTTAGAAGCTTTTCTTTGTGATTCCAGTGCCGAACATCAAGATCATACCTTTGCACTCGGTGGATCATGTTTGGGATCGAGTCGGCTTGAAGATGGAAGATCGTCAAGAAGACTTAGATATCCTAGTTTAGGTTTGTGTGTTTTAGATCCATGTGTAAAGATAAGAATAGTTGATATGCTCAAGTGCACAACACACACGTTTTATGGTTTTTTTCGGTTTTTAGTTTAACCGATATTTGTTTTCATGAATAGATTGATCAAAACAAGTTTACTTTGTTTTTATGTATATTAGATGTGTTCAATATACATACATGCTTACATGACTTATACAAACTTATTTTGACTTTCCTATTCATGTATTGAAAAATCCAAGTTTGATAAAATACATGTTTTGATTTTTGGTAAAAATGTTAAAACACAAAAATGGTTTCATATGCTTGATATTTGAGTTAAAATGTTTATCACATGTTTATATATCAATGCAAAATGGTAAAACTATTTTGGATATTTTTAACAGATTTACAAGATTTGTTAGAAATATTTTTAACAAGTTTTTCTGATCCAGAATATTGGCTGCCAGGCTTTGGCGGTCGACCGGCCGGTCGACCGTATGCCAGAGCCGGTCGACCCGTCGGTCGACCGACGTGCACAGCCTTGTGCACGTCTGGCCAGGCAATGGGCCGGTCGACCGGGCCGGTCGACCGGACCAGAGAGCTTTGCTCTCTGTATCTGGGCGGTCGACCGGGCGGTCGACCGGATGCCCCAATGGTCATATTTATGACCGTTGGCGGTCGACCGGTCGGTCGACCGCTAGCCTGTCAGGCTGCCAGATCAGCCTAACGGCTAGTTTTCTGTTTGGGCTATAAATACCCCATTTCTTGGGGTTTTAACTAAGATTTTCTAGAGCAAAAATTTCCCTATTCTCTGGTTTTAAAAACAAGTTTTCAAAAGAGTTTAAGTGCCAAAAGATTCATCTATTTGTTTTTAAAGTGTTTTGTTTATTTCAAAGAAATTAGGTTTTTGGGAATTTGTCTTGATCTAAAATTCTATATTCATTTGGTATTTTTCCCAAGAGTTTTTCTTTGATCAAAACACTTTGTTTTCCACACTTGAGCTATCACCTATCCTATTCTATAGGATCATTTGTTTGTGGGAAAAGGAAAGAGATTTGTGGTTGAGACATACCACTTGTTGTAAACCCTTGATTTCTTGTGTTGCTCCCTCTTTGGTAGAGGTTGAGGTTGTTGTATTGGGTTGGTGTTTGCTCCCTCTTTGATGGAGGTGGAGATTGTTGTTTACTCCCTCTTGGTGAGGTGGAGTTGGAATTTGGTTGTAACCCTCTTCGGTAGAGGTGTTGGTTGTTGTTTGGCTACGGGCCTACCCCTCGGTTGTGAGGCGGTGTTTGAGAGAGGAGTTCGGTACTCCCTTTGTTGTAACAAATCCTCCTCGGTGGAGGTTCCCTCGGTGGGAGTATAGTGGATTAGAAATCCTTCTCGGTGAAGGCGGGGACGTAGAGCTAGGGGCTCGAACCTCGGAACATATCTTTGTGTTTGCGTTTGATCCATTGTCTCTTAACCCTCTCTCTTTATTTTGTGTTGTGTATCATTCATATCACTCATATCTATTTGCTTGTGTTGTGCCTTGCATCTTTCATATTGCTATATATCCATTATATGCTTGGCTTGTGTTTGTGTGCCTCACTTGTACTTAACCACAAGAGCTTCATATAGCACCTCAACCCATATCTAGGGGAATCAAGAGGAGTTAGTCCAGAACCCTTCACGGGGAATTCGGCTACACTTGTTGGTTGTATTAAGTGTGTTGCAAAATTTGTTTAAGCTTCCGCATTTAGTTTATACATTAGCATTTACACCTATTCACCCCCCCTCTAGGTGTTTTTCAAGCATGTATGTATATAGAGCACATCTAATATACATAAAAACAAAGTAAACTTGTTTTGATCTACTATTCATGAAAACCAATATCGGTTAAACTAAAAACCGAAAAACCAATATCCAAACATAAAACGTGTGTGTTGTGCACTTGAGCATATCAACTATTCTTATCTTTACAAATGGATCTAAACACACTAAACACTAGGATACCTAAGTCTTCTTGATGATCTTCATCTTCAAGCCGACTCGATCTCAAACTCGTGATCCACCGAGTGCAAAGGTATGATCTTGATGCTCGGGCACTGGAATCACCATGAAAAGCTTCCAAACTCCTTTGTTGAAGCTAATCACCAACTAATATCTTGTTACATGATCTGAAACTAAAATCACAAGATTATTAGTAAATATAACTACATGAGTTAATCATCATCAAAACTAGAGTGGAAGGCCTCCGGGCCAACAACTAGTTCTTCCGATGATGACTATATGGATGCCGATGCTTTAAATGAAGAATTATCTCTTATTTGTGAAAACTTGCTAGAAAAATACCAAGTTTGCAAGAGAAAAGCTTTGAATTAAAAGAAGAATATAAAAATTTATCTTCTAAACTTAACTTGATTTTGCAAGAGAGGGATGAGATTTTAAATGAAAGGGCCTCATTGAAATCCCAACTTGACCTTGCCTTAAAAGAAAATGAATTTTTAAAAAATAAAAATGATTGTGATGATGTTGTGAAGAAAAATAAAATTTTGTCTTCAAAACTTGATTTTGTTTTAAAAGAGAATGAAACTTTGAAAAATAAAATTGCTTTAATTTCAAAGGAATTGGATTTAGTTTCTAAGAAAAATATTTCTTTGAAAATAACTTAGATACTCATGTTTGCCATGCTTCATCATCTAGTGTACCTATTTCATGCTCCACCTCTTCTTCTAAAGTTGAAAATCATATAACTATGCTCCTATGCTAAAGAAGAGTGTTGATTGTTTGGGCTCCACTTTGAGCCAATGTGCTATAAACCATACACGGCTGGAATCCATGTTTTACAAGAAACATGCTCCTCATATGCATGCACACAAACCACAGCATACACATGCTTCTCACATTCATACACATAACACTATGTATGCTCATGTGTACACATGTACACATTGTGGACGTAAGGGCCACCTTGCAAAATTTTGTTATGATAGAATAAATTATTCAAATTTTGCAAACAAATTTATTTGGGTTAGGAAAGGTGCTAACCCCCATGGACCTAATAGAGTATGGGTACCAAAATTCTCCCCTATTTTATTTGATGTAGGTGTGGGATCTCATTTGACGTGAGGGCATTGGTGCCTTGATGGTGGATGCTTTTGTACTTGATGGACACTACTTTAGATGCATCACCTTCAAGGGAGTTTGGTGGGAGGACCATCATGGTTTGGAGATATAGAGATTAGCCCTAATAATTTTGGTAACTATCTCTAACTCCCATTTAGTTTACATACTTTCATATTTTTGATTTTTAGCATGTTTTAGTTTTTCATGATTGTTATTAAATGCCATGTTATTTAGACTTATGACATATATGTATAGTAATTGAGATATACTCATGTTCATATAGGTCCATATTTTGTGTTCTCAGTATAGTTTAACTATTGTGTATATCATTAGTCTAAGACATGTGTATGTACTTAATGATCATATTGGTTTATGTTTTCATTTATGCTTCATGTTTTGATTACATATTTAAGATATAGTTTTCATTAAAACTTGTGTAGATACTTGTACAACTAATGAGCCACATTAATTTTTGTATGTTTATGCTTAATTGCTCACTTGTACCCATTAGATGTATTAGTATAGCCTAGTTTTGATGATTCGTGCATTTTTACTTGTATTCCCTATTTTGTACATATTTTCATGATAATGTGTTTAGCTTCATGTATATGTTAATTTTGTTTAAAACTTTAGATATACATGTATACTCTTGAGTCACTTGCTTTTCATGCAAATTCTATTATGGACTCATTTGTGTTTGGGATATGTATGTATACTTTTAGTTTTAACTAAACATATATATACCTTGAAGTATATTTAGTTTTGATGATTTTCATGTTTTTGAGAAGGAATTTCATATTGAGCTTAAATGCCTTATTTTCGTGATTATGCTTTTCACATGATTCTTGTACACTCACATTATTTGTGTTTACTCATTACTTTGTTTTATGAGTACTTTGTTGAGCCTTATATATTTAGAGTGTTAATTTTGTGTAAAATGCATGCTTCATGAAATATATAATTTGGTTTTATGTTTTGAAGAATCTATAACTAGTTATTTCAAACTATCTTAAACTAGTTCATATTCTTCACTTAGTAGAGTTTTTCAATTATGCTAAAATTATTTTCAAACTTATTTTTGAAAACCCCTACCAACGCTAAGGGCGGATGGATGGGCGACCATACCTTATATGCTCAAATTGATACTCTTTTTAACATGTGCAAGAAAGGGAGGTATGAGTTATACACTTGATCATCATTATATTTTCAATTGGTATCACAATTGATATTTTTATGTTTGTATACTCATATTTGTGTTTTCTATATATGTATGCTTCAAACTTCAAATAGTATCAATTTTGATTGGTATTTACATTTTTATACATATATATATAATTTGATTGTGCTTACAATATTTTTACATTTTAAAGCACAAATTATGTTATGCTAAACTTGATTTAGTCCTTAATGTCAATTATTTTTCAATTGGTACCTTATACAAGCTTATGCATTATTTTTGTTAGTATTTCATAAAGGGGGAGAAAAATTCATTTTTTATTTTTCAATCGGTTTTATTTTCAATTGGTATCATACTCCCATTTTTATGATGAAAAATACTTTGTTTTGCTATATGCTAACATTTTCAATATTGGCATCAATAATCTTAATTGGTATTATTCTCAATTTGGTATCCTTTTTGCAAAATGATTTGTATTTCCAAAATTTGGTTTGTATTTTCAATTTGGTTTTATTTTAAATTGGTATCAAAATTTACAATATATATTTCTTTTGATATTAAAACGTACAATGTTTCATTTTCTATTGGTATCACAAATTTACAAGATATTTTCAATTGGTATCTTTTGGTATCTTAAAATTACTGTTTATTTTCAATTGGTATCATAAATTGGTATCATAATGTTTTGATATATACCTTTATCATAAAGTGGTATATATTTCAATTTGTATTGTTTTGATATGTACTGCTTATATGCAAGAGAAGCTTAACATCTTCTCCATATATAGATTTCATGTTGAGTGTATCTCATATTGAGGAGCTTGACCTCTCTTCTCTATGTCTTACACGTGTGTAGAGGGAGCTTCACATCTCCTTTTATACATTGTATATTATGCTTTATGTGGTTAGAGATTAGTCATCTTTTTTCATGTATTGCATGTATGCAGGGGGAGTTAACTTTACGTCTCTCTTCTTCATGAATGTATATCTCATATATATCTTTATTGTTTGATTTGTTTTCGCCCCTTTGTTGATGAATTGACAAAAAGGGGGAGAAGAATTTTAGAGTTTTATATATGCATGTTTATTTACTTATTTATGTATATATGTTTTGTTTCTGCAAAAAGGGGAGAAGTATTTGGAGAGTTTATTTATGTTTAATTCCTCATTTATGCCTATATGTGTTGTTTGGCTTATGCATTTCATTGAATATCTTTATATTTATTTACTATGCATGAGTTAAGGGGGAGCTTCTATGAAGCTTAAATTTAATCCATGTATATATAACTCCATGAGTTTTGTCATCATCAAAAGGGGGGATTGTTGGCCCAGAGGCCCATCACTCTAGTTTTGATGATGATTAACTCATGTAGTTATAGTTTACTAATAATCTTGTGTTTAAATAATTTCAGTGATTGACCAAGATATTAGTAGGTGTTTAGTTTTAACAAAGGAGTTTTGGAGTTTTCACATGTAGATTCAAGAGTTCGCGCGTCAAGATCGCATCTAGCACTCGGTTGGAGTCAAGCTTATTGGATCGCGTTTGGATCGATTCGACTTGGAGACAAGAAGACTTCGGTTTGTGTTTAGTTTAGTATGTTTAGATCTTGTGTAAAGGTAGATAGTGTTGATATGCTCAAGTTCACATACACACACAAGTTTAAAGTTTATTGGTTTGGTTTCAGTTTAACCGGTTTTGGATTTCATATCAAAAAGATAGATATATATCTTATATGTATATTGGATTCTATCCATATACAATATGCTTCAAACTTGTTTCAATATCATGTTTTTGTATCCATATGAGTTTTGGAGAAAACGATTTTTCATTTCAAAAATTCAAGTTTTGAAAAATACGGATTATATGTTTAAAGCTAATTTTCATATCACAAAAATGGTTCAAATTATTTATAATATGTGTTGAATTTTAGTCACGCATATTTGTATTTCAAAGATCTTATAAGAACTTATTTTTGTGGAACTTATGTGATTTTATGGGATTTAATTGAAGTTAAAAAGACAAACTTTCAATACCCTTATCCCCAGCCAGATCAGCTGGCGGTCGACCGAGCCGATCGACCGGACCAGTGGTCGGTCGACCGGAATGGTCGACCGATGTGCACAAGGACGTGCACATGGCCAGCCAACTCGGCTTGTCGACCGCGCGGTCGACCGACTGAAAGCACCCCTCTCGGGTGAGGGCCGGTCGATCGGGCAGTCGACCGGAGGCACAACGGTCATAAATATGACCGTTGCGCCCTTTCCAGACTGCCAACGGGCAGATTTTGGAGAGGCTATATATATGCTTTCTCTTGACTTGTTTTTAACAAGTTTTTAGAGAGCAATTTTTCTCATCTTTATAAGTATTTAACAGCAAGTTTTTAAAAGAGTTTTTGTGCCAAAGATTTTATCTTTATTTATTTTAAAGTGTCGGAAATTCAAAGAAAAAGAGAGTCATTGGGAAATTGTTTTGATCTTCATTTCTATTTCATTCTAGAGTTTTTCCCAAGTGTTTTTCTTCGTAATTTGTTTTTCAAACACTTTATTTTCTCACACTTGAGCTATCTATCTATCCTATCTATTAGGATTTTATTTTGGTGAGAAAATTAGTTTGTGGTTTGTTGAGACCACCAAGAGTTGTAACCTTATTTGTATTTGTTGTTATCCCTCTTGTGTAGAGGTGATTGTGGAGGTTGTGTTGGTATCCCTCTAAATGTAGAGATGATAGAGGAGGTTGTTTAGTTTAGTGCCTTATCCTCTAAGTGTAGAGGTGATTGTTGTTGTTTGGTTTTATGTCTTATCCCTCTAGTGTGAGGTGATTGTTGTTTGGCTAAGTGCCCATCCCTCTAAGTGTAGAGGTGATTGTTGTTGTGTCTTGCCACTTGTGTAGAAGTTATGTTTGTTGGAGAGAGGAGTTGTGTACTCCTAGTTGTATTTACCCAAATTTAAAGTGGAGTTCCATGTGTGGGAAGTCCTGTGTGGACGTATAGTGGAAATCCTTCTGTGTGAAGGCGGGGACGTATAGCAGTGGCTCGAACCTCGAAACATATCTCGGTGTTTGCGATTGATCTACTATTTTTAAACTCTCTCTCTTATACCTTACGTCATTTCATATTGTTCATATCATACTTATATGCTTGGTATTGTTTGTGTGTACCATACTTGTGTTGAACCAAGAGAGCTTCAAATAGCACCTCAACTCTTATTTAGAGGAATTTAGAGGAGATAGTCCAGAGCCCTTCGCCGAAAATTCGGCTACACTCTTTAGTTCTACATAGTGTATTGTAGTTTTTAATTCCGCATCATTTGTCATTAGATTAACCATACATCTATTTACCCCCTCTAGGTGTATTTTACAATTGGTATCAGAGCCTACGCTCCTGATATTAGGTTTAACCACCTAGGAGTGAGATCTTGGTTAGCTAATCTAATATTGTATTTGCACACATATAGTTTATACACTCATGGATTTCATGACCCCTCCTATGTTTGATGTTTCTAACATCGATGTATGGAAGATTAGGATGAGTGCTTATTTGAAAGCCCTAGGATTGCATGTGTATCTTGTTACTACCAAGTCTTGTTACTACCAAGAAATCCTATCTTGGTAATAACAAGCATATAGAGGCCAATGCACAAGCCTTAGAGGCACTTAGGCAAGCATTAAGGGACCGTTTGTTTCGCGTAAAACTCCGTAATTCGTAAATGACTTACTACCCAGTTACAACTACGGCGTTTGTTTGGACCGTAATTCGTAAAACACTTACGTAACTCAACTAACACTCACTTGCAACCCAGTTACCACTCACTTACAGCCCAGTTACAGTTAATTTTGTGGTCATACAAATTTGTATTATTTTTTTATATTAATATTAAAAAAATTTAATATTTAACTTTTTTAATATTTATTTGCAGTATTAAAACTTTTAAAATCACCAAATAGTTAATTTTGTGGTCAACTTTTTCACTTACGACTTATACATTACGACAACCAAACACCGTAAAGTACAATACACTTTCCCACTTTACAATTTTATATTACCAACCAAACACCGTAAAATTTACATACATGTAACTCATTTACAATTGTAAAAGACTTTACCAATTATAACTATGAATTACGGCCAGTTACGACAACCAAACAGACAATATTTATGTATGATTTCTCATTGTGATTTCGCTTTTGCAGTGTGGAACACTTTGACCTCTCCCGCGCTACAAACGACGAAATATGTGGAGGAGGAATCTAGTGGAGATGAGTCCGACCAACCTTGCTACATGGTCTAAGGGAATGACTCCCTTGAGGTAAACTCGGACACCCATCTAGATGATAGTGCTAGTTCTTCCGATGATGACTATATGGATGCCGATGCTTTAAATGAAGAACTATCTCTTATTTGTGAAAACTTGCTAGAAAAATACCAAGTTTTGAAAAAGAAAAGCTTTAAATTAAAAGAAGAAAATAAAAATTTATCTTCTAAATTTGACTTGATTTTGCAAGAGAGGGATGAGATTTTAAATGAAAGGGCCTCATTGAAATCCCAACTTGACCTTGCCTTAAAGGAAAATGAATTTTTAAAAAATAAAATGATTGTGATGATGTAGTGAAGAAAAATAAAATTGTCTTCAAAACTTGATTTTGTTTTAAAAGAGAATGAAACTTTGAAAAATAAAATTGTTTTAATTTTAAAGGAATGGGATTTGATTTCTAAGAAAAATATTTCTTTAAAAAATAATTTAGATACTCATGTTTGTCATGCTTTATCATCTAGTGTACCTATTGCATGCTCCACCTCTTCTTTTAAAGTTGAAAATGATATAACTATGCTAAAGAAGAGTGTTGATTGTTTGGGCTCCACTTTGAGCCAATGTGCCATGAACCATGCACGGTTGGAATTCATGTTTTACAAGAAACATGCTCCTCATATGCATGCACACAAACCACAGCATACACATGCTTCTCACATTCATACACATAACACTATGTATGCTCATGTGTACACATGTACACATTGTGGATGTAAGGGCCACCTTGCAAAATTTTGTTATGATAGAATAAATTATTCAAATTTTGCAAACAAGTTTATTTGGGTTAGGAAAGGTGATAATCCCCATGGACCCAATAGAGTATGGGTACCAAAATCAACCCTATTTTATTTGATGTAGGTGTGGGATCTCACTTGACGTGAAGGCATTGGTGCCTTGATGGTGGATGCTTTTGTACTTGATGGACACTACTTTGGATGCATCACCTTCAAGGGAGTTTGGTGGGAGGACCACCATGGTTTGGAGATCTAGAGATTAGCCCTAATGGTTTTGGTAACTATCTCTAACTCCCATTTGGTTTACATGCTTTCATATTGTTGATTTTTATCATGTTTTAGTTTTTCATGATTGTTATTAAATGCCATGTTATTTAGACTTATGACATATATGTATAGTAAATGAGATACACTCATGTTCATATGGGTCCATATTTTGTGTTCTCAGTATAGTTTAACTATTGTGTATATCATTACTCTAAGACATATGCGTGTACTTAATGATCATATTGGTTTATGTTTTCATTTATGCTTCATATTTTGATTACATGTTTAAGATGTAGTTTTCATTAAAACTTGTGTAGATACTTGTACAATTAATGAGCCACATTTGATTTTTGTATGTTCATGCTTAATTGCTCACTTGTACCCATTAGATGTATTAGTATAGCCTAATTTTGATGATTCGTGCATTTGACTTGTATTCCCTATTTTATACATATTTTCATGATAATGTGTTTAGCTTCATGTAAATGTTAATTTTGTTTAAAACTTTAGATATACATGTATACTCTTGAGTCACTTGCTTTTCATACAAATTCTATTATGGACTCATTTGTGTTTGGGATATGTATGTATACTTTTAGTTTTAATTAAACATACATATACCTTGAAGTATATTTAGTTTTGATGATTTTCATGTTTTTGAGAAGGAATTTCATATTGAGCTTAAATGCCTTATTTTCGTGATTATGCTTTTCACATGATTCTTGTACACTCACATTATTTGTGTTTACTCATTACTTTATTTTATGAGTACTTTGTTGAGCCTTATATATTTAGAGTGTTAATTTTGTGTAAAATGCATGCTTCATGAAATATATAATTTGGTTTTATGTTTTGAAGAATCTATAACTAGTTATTTCAAACTATCTTAAACTAGTTCATATTCTTCACTTGGTAGAGTTTTTCAATTATGCTAAAATTATTTTCAAACTTATTTTTGAAAACCCCTACCAACGCTAAGGGCGAATGGATGGGCGACCATACCTTGTATGCTCAAATTGAAAATCTTTTTAACATGTGCAAGAAAGGGAGGTATGAGTTATACACTTGATCCTCATTATATTTTCAATCGGTATCACAATTGATATTTCTATGTTTGTATACTCATATTTGTGTTTTCTATATATGTATGCTTCAAACTTCAAATAGTATCAATTTTGATTGGTATTTACATTTTCATACATATATATAATTTGATTGTGCTTACAATATTTTTACATCTTAAAGCACAAATTATGTTATGCTAACTTGATTTAGTCCTTAATGTCAATTATTTTTTCAATTGCTATCTTATACAAGCTTATGCATTATTTTTGTTAGTATTTCATAAAGGGGGAGAAAAATTCATTTTTTATTTTTCAATCGGTTTTATTTTCAATTGCTATCTTACTCCCATTTTTATGATGAAAAATACTTTGTTTGGTATATGCTAACATTTCAATATTGGTATCAATAATCTTAATTGGTATTATTCTCAATTTGGTATCCTTATTGCAAAATGATTTGTATTTCCAAAATTTTGGTTTATATTTTCAATTTGGTTTTTACTTTCAATTGGTATCAAAATTTACAATATATATTTCATTTGATATTAAAAACACACAATATTTCATTTTCTATTGGTATCACAAATTTACAAGATATTTTCAATTGGTATCTTTTGGTATCTTAAAAATTTTGTTTATTTTCAATTGGTATCATAAATTGGTATCATAATGTTTTAATATATACCTTTATCATAAAGTGGTATATATTTCAATTTGTATTGTTTTGATATGTACTGCTTATATGCAAAGGAAGCTTAACATCTTCTCCATGTATAGATTCATGTTGAGTGTATCTCATATTGAGGAGTCTGACCTCTCTTCTCTATGTCTTACACATGTGTAGAGGGAGCTTCACATCTCCTTTTGTACATTGTATATTTACTTTATGTGGTTAGAGATTAGTCTGTTGACACTTAAAAAAGACAAGATTCTCATTGGTCCGAACGATGTCTAAACTTGTTGACATTTACAAAAGACAAGGGACAGACGAGCTGAAGACCAGTTTTCACCCACCTCCAAGGGACAAGGAAGCGATGGACTCCACTGATCCAGCAAGCAGAACAGTGAACCCGGATTGTTTCTAACAGACCTCAGCAGGTCTAAAATGCTAGCATTTAGCATTACATTAGCCCAAGGAGATAGCCTCGCTTGAGAGGCTAACATCATCCAGAGCACCGCCAGGAAGCTAACTGATAGCTTCGCCGAAAACCCTCTTTTCGGACTTCGCCGAAGACCCTCTTTTCGGACTTCGCCAGGAATTGCCTCTAGCTCCGCTATGAGCCTCAAAGCGGGCAGCTCCGCCATCAGCCTGCTATGGTCAACCTTTGACCGATCAAATCTCCTGATGAGATCGGATTCAATCTAATCAAATCCAATCAGGATTCAAATATGGCAGGTGATTGCCACAATCTCTTGACTCTCTTGAAACGAGTAAGTGGATCAAGGAGAATCAATCAACGATATGGAAAGGATCATAACATATCGGAAAGATCAACCGATTTGCCATTTTCTAGCTCCGCGGAAGCTATTATAGCCTCGCAGCAAGGCTACTTTCCAGATTCAAACAGATTCGGTTCAATCTGTTTCTATATCTTCAAAGGGGACGATTATACCCTTACTTTCCCTATAAATAGCCCGTCAGGGGCACAAGGGAGAGGCATCGGATTGCAGAGGAAGGAGCCATCAATTGCCTTCTGATCGCAAGAATCGATCAATTAGCTTCTTCGACTGAGGCTTCTTCATAACGCACCGTGCGTTCTCGAATTCAGAGACCTTTTAGAGAATTGCTTTCTCTATCCAGGGTGTTGATACCCTAACATCGTCCTTCTTCTCAAGGAATCTCCGGAACCAGGCGAGAAGGAATTCCTTATCGAAGGCGATTTTGAGAAGCAGCAAGAGGGTTCTACCAACTCTCTATTCTCTGATTCCCGGAACCAGGCGAGAAGGGAATCTCATCGCTCGCATCGTCAAAGGGACAAAGTGGTCGCGCGCTGACCAGACTCCTATCGGCACACTTCTCCAGAATCTCTGAGGGGATCTACTTGTAATCTTTTTAAGAATACTTGTAATTTAGCTCCTCAAACTTTTTTTTGTAAGTTTTTCCCCTTTGCAAACATAATGGAAAACAAGATGGCGACTCCGCTGGGGAATGTATTCTCCTCTGCTGAGAATCAAGTGTCGCAATGCGACGAACAGACCTTCGGGTCTATCTCTGAATTCAGAAAAGCCGGTGCAGCCAGATCTTCTCTGGCTAAATCTTCAAGCAAAGTCTCTGCGGAGACGGAAAAGGTTCTCTACAAACCTGCCGCGGTCCTCTGGCGCAACAAGGAAACATGTCCGCAGCCCAGATCCTGCACTTTTGAGAACCTGGTTATCCAAATTGATCAAAGAAGATTTGAAGAAGTCCTCTCTGGGGGTGGCTTGATGCTTCGAGCACGGAAGCACAAGAAGATCTTCATGGCCAAGGTTTCAGATCAGAAACCAGAGGCAGAATTTCGCCAACACCCCACAGCCCCGCTTGTGGCTATTCAGGTTCCTTGCGAACCTATACATCCTCTGTCAAAGCGGATATGGAAGCCTAAACAGAAGTCCTCTGCTGAAGCTTCAGGCGTAGCCTCGCCAAAGCCGCGCCCCTCTTATGAAGAAAAAGGCAAGATGCCCGCCTGTACCAACAATGCTGCCAACCATAAAGTCAAGACTGCAATCATACCGTCTCCTAGTGCAGTAATGCCTACCGCTAGCCTTGTCCTCACAAGCAAGGCTATTGTACCTCGGCGTACTCATCGGGTTTACAGCCGCGAGGCTAGAACCAAAGCACTATTCGGTGCTAATCCTTTCCGCAGGACTAAGGGGAACGATGCGTTGTCCCATATACCAGATTATTCAGGCCCCTACAGGGCCGACCTGCGAGGATTCTTGGCGGACAAGCGGAGATTAAAGCATTTCCAGATTACTTCCTCCTGTTGTCGACGAAGTGGATGCCAGTTCGTGATGGTCCATTCTATGCAGTGTCGGTTGCGACCGACCCTTGCCACCTCTCCATATCGGCGATCAGTCTTTGATCGACTGTCTGCGCGCATCCCGATGAGGCATCCCAAAAGGAGCGGGCCACCGGATCCAGCCTCTGCATCCGTCAACATGACCGGAAGGGGCGAGAGCCGCGCGGAAGGAGTCAAGCCTCTGACGACACCCCTTTCGGCTCCCCAGATCCGGACTACTGCCCAGGCTTAGCTGAAGTCTTGGTGCATGAAGAAGGTGTTTTCCGAAACACCAGATCCAGGGTAGCGATACCCTATAATTATGAACAGCCTTCTTCCTCAAGGGCCCTGATCCCGCCACAATCCGGACGATCACCCCAATCGTCTGACGGAGAAGATGGAGACAGCGGGTATGCTTCTTCAGCAACAGTCAGTTCCGTGCGAACGGACAAAGCATCGGTTAATATGGCCGATAATGCCAATGACGACCTTCGTCGGCGTTTGAAGGCTCAGGAGCAGACCTCTAGAACTCAGCAAGAGGCCCTGGACAATATTCAACAGATGCTCGCTCAGCTCCTCAGCAACCGGAATGATGATACCGGAAGTAATCATGACGAGGAGGGGCATCTCAGCAATGATCCGCCCAAGACGGAGAAATCTAAGGGAGGCTCTTCCCTGGATGCCGAAGTCCTTAAAGGCCTTCAAGCTCAAATTTCATCCCTGGCTCAAAAGGATGAATTGAAGAAAGTGGGGGTAGTCCGTCCTTACCCACTGGAATGGGATTCGGTGTCATATCCGCCAAAGTTCAAACCACCAACGTTGCACACGTATGATGGTAAGAGCTCGCCCAATCAGCACATCTACTATTTCCGGTCTCAGACCGGTAATGTTCTAAACAACGACGCCATCATGGCTAGGTTGTTCATCGGCACCCTGAAAGGGGTAGCATTCGACTGGTTCCGAAGCCTTCCTCAGGGCTCTATCAATTCCTGGGTCGACCTGGAAACCCGGTTCCTCTCTCGCTTCTATGAGGACGATACCGAAGTGACCATGGATAAGCTCCTTTCCACTGTGCAGAGGAAAGGCGAATCTGTCCGTGAATACATTGAGCGGTTCAGAAATCTATCTCTGATGTGCCCAGCAGGGATGCCTTTACCCATGCTTTTACAAACATGCAGACATAACTTCTCGGATCAAGTAGAAGTTCGCATGGGGGCTGTCAAGGCCCATACTTGGAAGGAATTGGTCGAACAAGCTGAGATAGCCGAGAAATCGGCTAAGAAGTTCGAGCCATCCGCCCCTAGAAGCAAATGGGGCACGAACAACAAAGGGCGTAGCGATCTCCCGCAGTCTTCCCAAGCTAAAGGGAAGGAAATTATGTCCGTCGAACTGACCGGGGACATGCAGTCAAAGGCTAAGAAGAGCGGCGTCAACAGCCAAGAGCCCAAGTTTCCTCCGAAGCAGTACTCCTTCAGAGATGACCAGGTGGTCACGATATTCCATCTGCTCCATAAAGGGAATAAGATGAAGCTGCCAGATGCTCGGCGACCTAATGAGATAGGGCGCACAAATGACCCTAAATACTGCCTCTACCACAGGATGATCCACCATCCTACCGACAAGTGCTATGTTCTTAAGGATAGAATTCAAGCCTTGGTCGACGCCGGAGTCCTCACACTGAAGACGGAACAGAAGAAAGTCACTGCCAATATGGTGACTCTTGAGTTCGGCACTACCCAGAAGGTCATGGTTCCTGACGGGACCTATCCAGCCCCGATGCCACGGCTAGAAGTCAAGCATCCTCCAGCCATGACTCAATACAACAAGGGTCTCGTCCCTTTGACATTGGAGACAGGGGAAGTTATGTGGATACACCCTGACCTCGTCCAAGACGTACAGCAGACGTCGAACGACTCCAGCAGAAAGGGCAAGTCCTGCAATGTCATCTCTGTCCTGCCAGACGATGGTAATCTTACTTCGGCTTCCCTCAGCGATTCTGAAGAAGAAAAGCATGCCTGTACAGCGCGGGCAGATGCGCCTCAACAGACAGGCACCCGGTCTGGAAAGTCATATCAAAGGCAATATGACAAACCTACTGACGAGATACAACGGCAAACGACGTCAGTACCAATGCCGGCATCCACTCCAGTCCTGACCAAAGGAAGGAGAAGCCTAAGGAGGTGCGATTCGACCATGTGTTGAAGAAACCGCCAGGCCAAGGGTTAGCCACGCCCTTTCGCTTTGATATATTGGCCCACTTAGCCAATATCCCGGCTCGTATCACAATACACGAGCTTCTTCGTCTCTCTAAAGAGACGAGAGAGGCACTCAGAGATGCGCTAGCCAACTCAGAGTCCTTTCTGACATGCATGCCTGAGATCCCTGGTGATGAGATGCAGCCTCCCTGCTCAGAGTGCCATCACGCGCAGTCAAAGGTACCTGCCATTACCTTCACGGCGGAAGATATGCTTCTCAAAGACAACAAGCATGACCGACCTCTGTACTATACCGGATATATCGGTTCAACCTGCATTGAAAGAGTACAAGTCGATCCGGGGTCTGCTCTCAGCATCATCCCCAAAAGGCTCCTCTACTTCCTCGGCATACCACTGTACAGGTTGTCTGCAACCACCACTACAATATATGGTTTCAACGCCGGGAGCAGCCATCCGCTTGGAAAGATTCGGCTCCGCTGCAGAATCGGAAGCCTGAAGTCAGAGGTGACGTGCTATGTCATTGATGCTGACACATCATACAACCTGCTACTAGGACGACCTTGGATCCATGCCAACTGGATCGTTCCGTCCACTCTCCATCAGTGCTTCAAGTATGTTGAGGATGATGCGACAGTACGAACTGTCTTCGCTGAAAAGCAACCCTTTAAGGGGGTGGAAAACTACTTCACTGATGCCCTCCTATATCAAGAGGCTAGTGGAACGCCGGGAGAACCATTGCCAGACGATGATGAAAGTGGCAATGAGGCAGATTCGGAATCTGAAACGGGCATGCCGGCCATTCTGATTGGCGAGCCAATTGTAGCATGCTTTAATGATCCCCGATGTAAGATCCCTTCTGATGAGGAAGGCGAATGGATAATTAATGATGATATTTCTTTTGATTATCCTGCGAGCATCGAGTCGATTAAATCCATTATGGATGGCTCTCTTCGCATGCCCGTACATGAGCCAAGTTCGGCCATAACATCTGTGGAGGTTATAGAAGGGGCCACGCTGGTGATCCCTCCGTCCAAGCAAGGACAGTCGCCGATAATCTTCGGCAGAGCCCGGCCAGGGAGATTCTCAACTACAGACTCAAGCTCGGACTCAGAAGTTCCACAGTTCTTCCATTACGCGCCATCAGCGCGCCATATTATGAAAAAGATGGGCTACAACCTGAAGCAGGGAGCGGGCCTAAACTTCGGAAAAGGAAGACGCGGCTTGATGCGTAACTCCGTCCCAAGAGGAAAACCTGCAAATTACTATGATAGTACACGCAGGGGGTTAGGGTATGTTACACCCACGTCATCAACAACAGTTCAGGTCAAAGGCGACGCATCGATCCCATCACAGTCGACCTCATCCTCCGAATGGGACTCTGATGTCAGCATAGGAGGAATATTCGAAAGCCTCATGACTTCAAGCAGTCAGTTGGAACCCGCAGAGGTTGCCAATGAGGAATCATGGGCCCAGCAATTGAGCTTTCAATGGGAAAAGCGGTTTGAGCTGCGCGAGCCACCTACCGAAGACAAGGTGATCCAAGTCAACTTAGGCAGTCAAGATCACCCTAAGCCTATTTTCATAAGTGAAAGCTTATCACTTATCGAAAAGGAAGAATTGATAATGCTCGTAAAAGAGTATATAGATGTCTTCGCCTGGAGCTATGAAGACATGCCTGGACTTGATCCACAGGTCGCTATGCACCGTCTAAACATCAAGCCCGACGTTAAGCCAGTCAAGCAGCAACAACGTCGGTTCCGCCCAAACATCATGGAGGCTATTGAAGCCGAAGTTCATAAACTCATTGCTTGTGGCTTCATCCGGGAGGAACAACATCCAGATTGGGTGGCTAACATAGTCCCCGTCCTCAAGAAAAATGGGAAAATACGAATCTGCATCGACTACCGTGATCTCAATACGGCCTGTCCCAAAGATGAATTCCCACTGCCGATCACCGATGTCATGATCGACAACACATGCGGGTTCGAGAGGATGTCTTTCATGGACGGCTTCTCAGGGTACAACCAGATCAAGATGTATCCTGATGACGAGAAGCATACTTCTTTCCGAACGCCATTGGGGGTATACTGCTACACTGTAATGCCCTTCGGACTGAAGAACGCCGGAGCAACCTACCAACGGGCGATGAGCATGATCTTCCGCGACCATCTCCGAAAGACGGTGGAGTGCTATGTTGACGACATTGCCGTCAAAAGCCGCAGCAAAAATGAACATCTTCGCGATCTGAGAACGATGTTCGACATAATGCGGGCTCATCAGCTGAAAATGAACCCGACAAAATCCTTCTTGGGAGTGTCTAGTGGCAAATTCCTTGGGTTCATTGTCACATCAAAAGGGATCCATTTGGACCCAGACAAAGTCAAAGCCATCCAGGACATGCATCCACCAAGGAATCTCAAAGAGCTCCGAGGCTTGCAAGGCAGATTAGCCTACATCAGAAGATTCATAGCAAATCTATCGGACCGTTGCCAACCATTTACCCGACTAATGAAGAAGGGTACTGCCTTCATGTGGGATCGAGCTTGTCAAGAAGCTTATGAAGACATTAAAAGGTATCTCACAAAACCTCCTGTCTTAGTGGCCCCTACATCAGGAAAACCATTCCTGCTTTATGTAAAAGCCCTGGATTATTCCCTCGGCGCCCTCCTCGCTCAGAAGGACGACAATGGCCATGAGCAAGCCATCTACTATCTGAGTAGAACTCTCATAGGAGCAGAATCTCGGTACAATCCTATTGAGAAAGAGTGTTTAGCTCTCGTCTTCGCTGTTCAGAAGACACGACATTATTTGGTTGGCCAAACCATACATGTCATCTCCAGGGTGAACCCTTTACGACTTCTCATGACGAAGCCAGGGTCGCTGAATTCAAGGTTGGCTAAATGGGCACTTCTGTTGTCTCAATACGACATGACCTTTACTCCTCAGAAGGCAGTTAAAGGCCAGGCCCTTGCAGAGTTCTTAGCTGCTCATCCAGTTCCAGAACATTCAAAACTTCACGAAGACATCCCTGATGAAGTCTTCGAATCTAATGCGACCTCAGCAGAGGAAGTGTGGCAGATGTTCTTCGACGGAGCATCGCGGATGGGCCCCAAAGGAAAGATTATTGCCGGAGTGGGGGTTGTGTTCATCTCCCCACAGGATCATATCCTTCCCAGAGCGTTCTCCTTGACAGAATCATGCTCTAATAATGTAGCGGAATACAATGCCCTACTCATTGGCCTCCAGCTCGCCCAGGGAATGGGGTACGCTACCTTGAAGCTTATGGCGATTCAAAGCTGATCATAAATCAGGTTAAAGGCGAATACGAGGTCCGTCATGAGGACTTGGTGCCTTATTATCACACAGCCATCGAATTGGCTAGCTTATTTGAAGGCTTCTACATCGGGCATGTGTCCCGATCCCAAAATACCAAGGCGGATGCTCTCGCTGCATTAGCGACGACGCTAGCCTTACCGGCCGACACCGAGTATCACCTCACAGTCGCAACCCGGCATCTCGTATGCTCTAAGCATATGCTAAGGATCCAAGAGGTCCATAATATCTCCGTGGATCTTGAGCCGAGGGATTGGCGCTTCCCTCTCATTGACTACGCTCTGCACGGTCTGCTTCCAGATGATCCCAAAGAAGCGGCGTCCATCAGACGAAGGTCGCTCCGTTTCTACTATGATCCCACTTTGAAGACACTCTACCGTCGTTCATATGACGGTGTCCTCCTCCGCTGTCTCTCTCATTCAGAGGCACAGGAAGTGCTTAAAGAAGCACATGATGGTATTTGCGGAGCTCACCAGCCAGGTCCAAAGCTTAAAGACAGGCTGCACAGACTTGGGTACTACTGGCCGACCATGATGGCCGATGCCACCCAATACGCACGAAGGTGTAAGGCGTGCCAGGTCCATGCAGACTTCATACACCAACCTTCGGAGTTGCTCCACCCTACTGTTGCTTCATGGCCATTTGAAGCATGGGGAATCGATGTCGCAGGGCCAATCAGTCCCTCTTCGGCAAGAGGTCATCGGTTTATCCTGGCAATAACCGATTACTTCTCAAAATGGGCAGAGGCCACACCGTTGACCGAAGTTAAAACCTCCAATCTGGTTAGCTTCATCAAACACCATGTCATCCATCGATTTGGTGTCCCCAGGCGGATCATCCATGACAATGGTCCTCAATTCATAAGCCAAGGATTCTATCGGTTCTGCGATAAATACCGAATTCAGAATATGGCTTCAACAGCTTACAATCCTGCTGCCAACGGCTTGGCAGAGGCATTCAACAAGACAATCATCAAGCTGCTCAAGAAGTTTGTCTCCTCGAACAAGCGAGATTGGGACGAAAAGCTCGGTGAATGCCTTTGGGCCTACCGGACTACGGTTCGGACACCGACAGGCAATACGCCTTTCTCCCTGGTATATGGGTGCGAAGCGGTCATCCCATTGGAAATCCAGATGCCATCATTACGGGTAGCCTTGACTACTAAGATGACATCAGAAGACAATGATCGCCTGCGTCTTCAAGAGCTCGAAGCCCTGGACGAGAAGCGGCTGCAAGCTCAGCAACATATCGAGCTATATCAGGCTCGGATGTCAAAAGCCTTCAATAAGAAGGTCAAGCAGAGAGTCTTCCACAAAGGAGACCTAGTCTTAGCCGTCAGACGACCGATGATTATGACGCACAAGACCAAAGGCAAATTTCAGCCTAAATGGGAAGGACCGTTTGTGATAGAGACAGTCTATTCAAACGGAGCATACCGCCTTACAACTGCAGATGGCGACCTCCTCATGATGCCGATCAATGGCAAATTCTTAAAGAAGTATTATCCTTAATCAAGGATCTTGCTCTCGATCAGGTTAACATTACACCTCTGATCGAGATCCGCGCGTCCGGAATGCGCACAAAGAGAGCCTCTCTCTCTTTCTCCAAGCATGTCAAACCTGTTGATAGCTGGGGGTTTGCTTAAAATCCCAAGGGACCCGTTCCCACTTGATTCCCTCTCCAAAATCACCTACCAATTCTCATCCATAGAATGGTAGGACCACATATATTCCGCTGTTACGTTAACAATAAACCTATGACAGCAATCCTCTCGTTTCTCTCCAAGAAAATGAGACCTCCAAAATCACTTACCAATTCTCATCCATAGAATGGTAGGACCACATATATTCCGCTGTTACGTTAACAATAAACCTATGACAGCAATCCTCTCGTTTCTCTCCAAGAAAATGAGACCTCCAAAATCACTTACCAATTCTCATCCATAGAATGGTAGGACCACATATATTTCACTGTTACGTTAACACTAAACCTATGACAGTGATTCCCTCGTTTCTCCCCGTGAAAACGAGACTATTCCCAAACTCCATTGTTATTGAGCTTAGTGGCGTCTTAACCGGTTATGTCATTGCGACCTCTGAACCAGTAGACAGCTAAGTCTCAATCCCGAGTCCTGTTGACATTTACAAAAGACAGGTCTCGATACTCGTTGACATTTACAAAAGACGAGTATCACCTATTGATTGAAGCTTGGTGGCTTCTCAACCAGTTATGTCATTGCGACCTCTGAACTGGCAGATAGCCAAGTTTCATCTATTATTGAGCTTAGTGGCGTCTTAACCGGTTATGTCATTGCGACCTCTGAACCAGTAGACAGCTAAGTCTCAATCCCGAGTCCTGTTGACATTTACAAAAGACAGGTCTCGATACTCGTTGACATTTACAAAAGACGAGTATCACCTATTGATTGAAGCTTGGTGGCTTCTCAACCAGTTATGTCATTGTGACCTCTGAACTGGCAGATAGCCAAGTTTCATCTATTATTGAGCTTAGTGGCGTCTTAACCGGTTATGTCATTGCGACCTCTGAACCAGTAGACAGCTAAATCTCAATCCCGAGTCCTGTTGACATTTACAAAAGACAGGTCTCGATATTTGTCGACATCTACAAAAGACGAGTATCACCTATTGATTGAAGCTTGGTGGCTTCTCAACCAGTTATGTCATTGCGACCTCTGAACTGGCAGATAGCCAAGTTTCATCTATTATTGAGCTTAGTGGCGTCTTAACCAGTTATGTCATTGCGACCTCTGAACTGGCAGATCGCCAAGTTTCATCTACCATTGAGCTTAGCGGCGTCTCAATTGGTTATGTCATTGCGACCTCTGAACCAGCAGACAGCTAAGTCTCAATCTCGATGCTTGCTGACATTTACAAAAGGCAAGTATCTCCCCTTTTTAGCCCCGCAAAGGGCTGACTTCGAGACTGGCAACATCTCAATTGGTTATGTCATTGCGACCTCTGAACCAACAGACAGCCTCACCTCAGATCGAATCATCTCGGATAAGAGGCTGCCAACAGCCTCTGGGACGCGCACCCGCTGCCCCGATTGTTCCTCCTGCTTAAAAGTAAAGCTTCAACCGGGGAAGCATAAGGCAATTTTATGGCTTCTTCCATCAAGTCACCAGACTGGCAAGCATAGCTCACTGCAAGGCAAATTGGAGTAAGTTAGCAGTCAAGCACAAAAACATTAAGTCAGATTCTTCAGCGGCAAAGTAATCCGACTTCAGTCAAAGCAGAGGATAAGCCTCGCCTGCACGGCAACCAGGGGCTGGCTGAGCAAACGCCAAGTCCTAGCCTCGCCTATACGGCAAAGTCAGACTGATCTTGTGAAGACAGTCTCAACCTCACCAATATGGCAAGACTGGCTCAACTATTGAAGAAGCCAAGTCCCAAGTCCTGCCTGTGCAGCGGACTTAACAAGCAACGATCTTTCACTGATCAAGCCAAGATGATAGCTTCACAGAAAACTATGATGAGATCCTTCTCTGCAGCAGCCAATTGCAAGATGAAGAACAAGGGAAGCTAATCCCTGAAGCGAGCTGCCAAAGCTAAATCAAGGGAGATGAGTTTCCCTAAAAGCAGTGAAGTCTTTGAATGATCGAGACTTACTGGTCCTTGGCCGGTTAGACAACCAGAGTGGGTTTTCCTACTAATTCAGAGATCTGAGTATCTCTCACAACCAAGAGAAGAGAAGAAAGGCAAGGCACTTCTCTTCAGAGGACCTCAAGTGTCCTATTTATAGGCCCCATGGCCTGAGTGCGATCACCTCAAGCGTGGAAGCACGAGCGCATTCAAGGCATTTACTGCGCCTTGATAACAGGAACGGTTTCCATTGGAACCGTACAAGGGAAGAGAACGTCTCCCTCATAAAAGGCACTTATTGCGCCTAGAAGAAAGGGAATATCCTCCCTTGGAAACGTGCAAATCGGAGAATATCTCCCTCGATCAGCATGAAGAAAGGAGTAATCCTCCTCGTAACTGGCCCACGGCAGTTGGCCTCGGGAAAGCGACAGATGTTCCAGAGCGAACTTACCTAGCCGCGAAGCTACCCAGACGCGAGTCTACATGATTCCTCGGCGAATCTACATCCCAAAGCAGGATTGAAGGCGAAGCTGAACTCAACCATCATGGCGATGTTCATACTCCACACCACCATCACAGCAGTTCAAAGTATTTCGAAATCTGGGCTATTGCAGACTTTCGAAAAACTTTGAAGGGGGTCTTGTTGACACTTAAAAAAGACAAGATTCTCATTGGTCCGAACGATGTCTAAACTTGTTGACATTTACAAAAGACAAGGGACAGACGAGCTGAAGACCAGTTTTCACCCACCTCCAAGGGACAAGGAAGCGATGGACTCCACTGATCCAGCAAGCAGAACAGTGAACCCGGATTGTTTCTAACAGACCTCAGCAGGTCTAAAATGCTAGCATTTAGCATTACATTAGCCCAAGGAGATAGCCTCGCTTGAGAGGCTAACATCATCCAGAGCACCGCCAGGAAGCTAACTGATAGCTTCGCCGAAAACCCTCTTTTCGGACTTCGCCGAAGACCCTCTTTTCGGACTTCGCCAGGAATTGCCTCTAGCTCCGCTATGAGCCTCAAAGCGGGCAGCTCCGCCATCAGCCTGCTATGGTCAACCTTTGACCGATCAAATCTCCTGATGAGATCGGATTCAATCTAATCAAATCCAATCAGGATTCAAATATGGCAGGTGATTGCCACAATCTCTTGACTCTCTTGAAACGAGTAAGTGGATCAAGGAGAATCAATCAACGATATGGAAAGGATCATAACATATCGGAAAGATCAACCGATTTGCCATTTTCTAGCTCCGCGGAAGCTATTATAGCCTCGCAGCAAGGCTACTTTCCAGATTCAAACAGATTCGGTTCAATCTGTTTCTATATCTTCAAAGGGGACGATTATACCCTTACTTTCCCTATAAATAGCCCGTCAGGGGCACAAGGGAGAGGCATCGGATTGCAGAGGAAGGAGCCATCAATTGCCTTCTGATCGCAAGAATCGATCAATTAGCTTCTTCGACTGAGGCTTCTTCATAACGCACCGTGCGTTCTCGAATTCAGAGACCTTTTAGAGAATTGCTTTCTCTATCCAGGGTGTTGATACCTAACATCGTCCTTCTTCTCAAGGAATCTCCGGAACCAGGCGAGAAGGAATTCCTTATCGAAGGCGATTTTGAGAAGCAGCAAGAGGGTTCTACCAACTCTCTATTCTCTGATTCCCGGAACCAGGCGAGAAAGGAATCTCATCGCTCGCATCGTCAAAGGGACAAAGTGGTCGCGCGCTGACCAGACTCCTATCGGCACACTTCTCCAGAATCTCTGAGGGGATCTACTTGTAATCTTTTTAAGAATACTTGTAATTTAGCTCCTCAAACTTTTTTTTGTAAGTTTTTCCCCTTTGCAAACATAATGGAAAACATAGTCATCTCTTTTCATGTATTGCATGTATGCAGGGGGAGTTAACTTTACGTCTCTCTTCTTCATGAATGTATATCTCATATATATCTTTATTGTTTGATTTATTTTCGCCCCTTTGTTGATGAATTGACAAAAAAGGGGAGAAGAATTTTAGAGTTTTATATATGCATGTTTATTTACTTATTTATGTATATATGTTTTGTTTATGCAAAAAGGGGAGAAGTATTGGAGAGTTTATTTATGTTTAATTCCTCATTATGCCTATATGTGTTGTTTGGTTTATGCATTTCTTTGAATATCTTTATATTTATTTACTATGCATGGAGAAGGGGGAGCTTCTATGAAGCTTAAATTTAATCCATGTATATATAACTCCATGAGTTTTGTCATCATCAAAAGGGGGGATTGTTGGCCCAGAGGCCCATCACTCTAGTTTTGATGATGATTAACTCATGTAGTTATAGTTAGTTTACTAATAATCTTGTTTTTAATAATTCAGTGATTGACCAAGATATTAGTAGGTGTTTAGCTTTAACAAAGGAGTTTTGGAGCTTTCACATATAGATTCAAGAGTTCGCGGCGTCAAGATCGCATCTAGCACTCGGTTGGAGTCAAGCTTGTTGGATCGCGTTTGAATCGAGTCGGCTTGGAGACAAGAAGACTTCGGTTTGTGTTTAGTTTAGTATGTTTAGATCTTGTGTAAAGGTAGATAGTATTGATATGCTCAAGTTCCATACACACACAAGTTTAAAGTTTATTAGTTTGATTTTCAGTTTACCGGTTTTGGATTTCATATAAAAAAGACGATATATATCTTATATGTATATTAGATTATATCCATATACAATATGCCTCAAACTTATTTCAATATCATGTTTTTGTATCCATATGAGTTTTGGAGAAAACGATTTTTCATTTCAAAAATTCAAAGTTTTGAAAAATACGGATTATATGTTTAAGGCTAATTCCATATCACAAAAATGGTTCAAATTATTTATAATATGTTTGAATTTTAGTCACACATATTTGTATTTCAAAGATCTTATAAGAACTTATTTTTGTAGAATTATGTGATTTTATGGGATTTAATTGAAGTTAAGAAGACAAGTTTTCAATACCCTTATCCCCAGCCAGATCAGCTGGCGGTCGACCGAGCCGATCGACCGGACTAGTGGTCGGTCGACTGGAATGGTCGACCGATGTGCACAAGGACGTGCACATGGCCAGCCAACTCGGCCAGTCGACCGCGCGGTCGACCGACTGAAAGCACCCCTCTCGGGGGGGGCCGGTCGACCGGGCGGTCGACCGAGGCACAACGGTCATAAATATGACCGTGCGCCATTTCCAGTCTGCTAACGGGCAGATTTTAGAGAGGCTATATATATGCTTTCTCTTGAGTTTTTTTTACAAGTTTTTAGAGAGCAATTTTTCTCATATTTACAAGTGTTTAACAGCAAGTTTTTAAAAGAGTTTTTGTGCCAAAAGATTTTATCTTTATTTATTTTAAAGTGTTGGAAATTCAAAGAAAAAGAGAGTCTTTGGAAATTGTTTGATCTTCGTTTTCTATTTCATTCTAGAGTTTTTCCCAAGTGTTTTTCTTTGTAATTTGTTTTTCAAACACTTCATTTTCTCACACTTGGGCTATCTATCTATCCTATCTATTAGGATTTTATTTTGGTGAGAAAATTAGTTTGTGGTTTGTTGAGACCATCAAGAGTTGCAACCTTCCTTGTATTTGTTGTTATCCCTCTTGTGTAGAGGTGATTGTGGAGGTTGTGTTAGTATCCCTCTAAGTGTAGAGATGATTGAGGAGTTGTTTGGTTTAGTACCTTATCCCTCTAATTGTAGAGGTGATTATTGTTGTTTGGCTTTATACCTTATCCCTCTAGTGTGAGGTGGTGATTGTTGTTGGCTAAGTACTATCCCTCTAAGTGTAGAGGTGATTGTTGTTGTGTCTTGCCACTTGTGTAGAAGTTATGTTTGTTGGAGAGAGAGTTGTGTACTCCTAGTTATATTTACCCAAAATCCTCAGTGGAGGCTCCCTGTGTGGGAAGTCCTGTGTGGACGTATAGTGGAAATCCTTCTGTGTGAAGGTAGGGACGTAGAGCAGTGGCTCGAACCTCAAAACATATCTCGGTGTTTGCGATTGATCCACTATCTCTAAGCTCTCTTTCTTATACCTTGCTTCATTTCATATTGTTCATATCATACTTATATGTTTGGTATTGTTTGTGAGTGTCCATACCTGTGTTGAACCAAGAGAGCTTCAAATAGCACCTCAACTCTTATTTAGAGAAATTTAGAGGAGATAGTCCAGAGCCGTTCATCGGGAATTCGGCTACACTCTTTGGTTACACATAGGTGTTACAATTAGTTTTTAATTCCGCATCATTTATCATTAGATTAGCCATACATCTATTCACCCCCCTCTAGGTGTATTTTACAAATCATGTGTAAGTAGTAATTCCAAATACTACTTACAAAGAGAACTTAAACCATAGATATTGTCATAACATTCAAAAATTCAATTTATATCAAAAAGATAAATATGAGAATTAAATAGCAAAATTATCTCAAACAGATAAATATGCTACTTTAGGATCTCATTATAAACAACCCTTAAATTGCAATATTACAGTTTTTGAAAAGATTCTGTAAATTCTGAATTGCATAAAAGATTCAAAAATTAATTTAAACTAAAACTGTAAATACTAAATTTATGTAGTAGAACTACAGAAAAGTCCCTGAATTCAGATTTTATTTTCAAGCTAGTCACAGAATGTAAATTGCATTTGTATAAGTTACTAGAATATTAACTGTAGGCCCAGCATCTAAACAGAATTAAGTTTCTGGTATAATTCTATTTTATCAAGGATTCTAAAATAAAAGAGAGTCAATTTTCAATATATTAATGATTGGGTTTATTTTTTCCTCCAATAATTAATGAGATAAAATCCATTGCATATTATTAGAATATGTTACCAGTAAAGAGACAATAAACATTATTTTGCACTGCATAAATTTTTAGTTGACTGCATATAATAACTCTAAGCACATACAATCTGTACAGATAATAAGCAGAAAAAAATAGAATTTTATCTTTCTATTTTCTTTTTTTTTATCTCTAATTATCTTACCATGTATGTGTAAAAAATAGAGGAGAATTCAACCATGAAAGAAAGAAATCCAAATTCTTTCAATTAAGTAAGAGATAAGGTTCAAATAAATCAAAACTCTTGTTAATATTTAAATAATCACAAAATTAAATTATCTTTTCACAAGATAAGTAAGATTGAACCGATGATGCTTAACTAGAGATATTGCTCTGATACCAAATGTTAGCAATTTTTAAAAATAGATTGATTATATAAAAACTTAAGAGCAAAAGGAATAGATTGTACCTCCAAGTATAGCAATCAAATTCAAATTCTTGTTGTAAAAAATAAAGAATATCATAATTTGTGGGATTCGTTAGCTAGTCTACTCCAAAACTGTATATCCATCAAAAGATAAAATCTCACAGACTTTTGTAGACTAGAGAGACTTATCCCCTAACAATAGTTTTCACACATCATTCCTCTTCCATCAAAAAAGACATATAAAATATCAGTAGATGTGGGTGCTTGTAACTCCAATTAATGTGTCTCACATCTTAGCGAAAAATTAATTGTTAGCGTTTTTCTTTAAATTGGCCATAAAAACAGAAAATTGATTATTTTATTAAATAAAATAAGATCCAACATGATAATCTCGCAGAGATTCTGTTCTCTCTGGATTTGCAAATTATTCACAATTTTTTTGAAATAAATTCACGAATTCAGTTACTATGAGCATAGGCCACGGTAAACTAATGGCCTTTTCTTGTATCAAATGTTGTATTTCTTTAATTCAAGATCAAGTTACTTTCATGCCCCTTTACTAAGTCAGCTGTCTTTGCTTTAAATCTCTTCCATTGTTTACCTGTTTTATCAGGGAAAAAGGTAATATCTAGAACTAAATCTTCTTTCTTCCTTTGACCGAGGTTTTCAATTGACAAGAATCCATTCACTCTATATATTTAAACGGGAGTGGGTTAGCTCCTTCGCGCTGTACGCGCACGGAAATGGATTCGGTGTAAAATTTCCTTGGATCAATTGAAAGATTATAACAAAACAGTTTTCGACTACAAGGGGGGAGGATATTGAGTCTTGAATCTCCCTTTGTTTAAGGCTGGGTTCTTCAAGTGGCGGTGGAGAGTGAATCTTGTTCTCCGTTGACCGGGGTGAACGTTGAGATCTTTCCGGGGCTCTTCTCTTCGGTGGTTGACGGTAGTAGTAAGAGTAACAGCTCTGTCGACCAAAACTCTAAAGAGATTGTCGGCAAAGACTAACTTGAGCACAGCAAGCTAGCTGAAGAGTGGACTCTCTTTCTCGTCTCTCCTTTCTATAAGACCGACCCCTTCTCAATAGCAACAGGGCTATTTATAGAGGTTTCAGGGGCGTACGTGCCTCCTAAAAACACTCCATAATGGGGGGCTAACTTCCCTGTTATGTGGGCCGTGATTGACCCTATAACGGGACGGTTACAACTGAGACGCGGGTTTTCGACCCTCGCGCCTTGGTGCTGCTGAGACGCGGGTTTCGACCCACGCGCCTTGGTGCTGCTGAGACGCGGGTTTTCGACCCACGCGCCTTGGTGCGCTGAGACGCGTCTGTCGAGCCTCACTCCTTGATGCTGAGACGCGGGTTTGAACCCTCGCGCCTTGGTGTTGAGACGCGGCTGTCGACCCTCGCGCCTTGGTGCTGAGACGCGTCTGGAGCCTCACGCCTTGATGCTGAGACGCGGGTTTGAACCCTCGCGCCTTGGGTTGAGACGCGGCCAAAATTAGCTTTGCGTCTAGAACTTGAAATTCTGCTTTTCAATGGCTTGTCTCTTAGTTTTTTTTTTTAGACAGCCTACAGAAAACCCCTCCAAAGTTTTCGACATTCCGCAATTAAGTGGGACGGATTTCGAAATACTTTGGACTCTAGCTGAGCTCACCCTTATGACTGGACTGTCAATACTCCGGTTTGATCTTATCTGGAGTATGGTCTTCGTGAGTGTACTGTGGAACTCTTTGAAGCCACCAAAGTTGATCGTGTTGAGTGTCTAGATGCACAGTCTAAACCTCCCCGATTGCTTTAAGTCTGTCGTGGGTGCACTTTAAGCCAGGAGTGGACGGTCGTCTGCTTGTGCCAGTGTACTGTTGAACCGATTTGCAGAAGCAAGGACTGAATGCCAGTTCTTTTGGAACGCAGGGATGCGACTTTCATAGGGTGCATCTTTTGGGATAAAAACGCGACTATTATTCCATAAGGCAGACGCGATTTTTGTCTGGGTTTGAAGGATGCGAACTTTGGAGAAATGCATCTTTTTGGAGTGAAGCCGTGACTTTCTGGACGCAACTATGGCCGTGCTGAAAGGATGCGTCCATTGAAGAGGCGCGACTGTTGAGTGCGAATCCGTGTCATGCCATGAGTGCACTGCCACGTGTCCTGTGGAGCCGACGGGACACCTTCTTTTTGGCGTGCGAACTTCATGCTGCATTAAATGCACTGTCCACGCGTCAGGCGGTGATTCGACGTCGAGCCAAGCGCTGCGTATCTTTGCGAATCGTCGTGCCTATAAATGACAACAGTCGTCGAGAGAGAGTCATCATTTAGTCTCCCCTTCGTCTACGAGCGCCTTTGTTAGGGTTTGAGAAAAGGGCTTCTTTGTTCTCTCTTCTTCCATCTAACATCAGATTTTCGATTCGCAATGGCGCCCAAGGCTAAGCAAACTGCTTCGTCTTCAAAGGCGATTGTCGCCGAGACTCAAAGGGGCGCTTTCTCCATGCAGGAAGCCCCTATTTCAGGTATAAAGCCATCGGACTTGACTTTCACCATTAAAAGGGTTTATAGAGTTCTTTGAACTCTGGATTCCTCTTCTAAACTTGACCCACCAACGCGGGCTCGAGCCCATGTTTGATCTTCAAACGCGGCTCTTGAGTCGATAAATAAGGCGCAGGTTTGATGACCCTTGCTGCTTTTATCTGCTCGAATCTGCGTCTGCTTGTTGAATACAAGCCCCAGTAAACCTTGCGTTTCGGATCCAGCACTTAGAATGTTTCCAAGTATGAAAGATTCGGACGCAGATTTCTTATGATTCTTGCGTCCTGTGAAATCAGACGCTGGTCCTCATGAATCTTACGTCTGAGCCCAAGTACTTAAAGATTTTTCATAAGTCTTGATTTTCAAAACGCGGGCTCCATGCAAGCCTTGCGACCTTCGGGTCTGGACGCAGATTTTGATGGTTTTCGCGCCTGAGTTTACTTCTGCGTTCGAGTTGTGGACACTTAATCATTTCCCTTCAGGTTTCTGATCAAATGTCGTTTTCTTTCTGCAGTGCGATATTCCGCCGATCCTCTCTCCAAAAAGTGTCACTTCGGGCACGTAGGTGGTGCTGACCGCAACTTACCTTCGTGTTGCAAAGGACTGCTCCTGTGACTGCTGATAAGCCGAAGGCGAAGGGAGAGGCTCTCCAAAGTCGACATGGCGACACTCCGGGAACTTATGACTGACGCAGAATTTAAGACGGATTCGCGCATTCCATTGAAGAAACCCGTCTTTTTCTTTGGCAACAATATTGGCGAGGGTGGTTACGTCTTGCATGATGGCGACTACAAGTGGCTTCGCCAGATAGGGGATAGGAATTCTTTCTTCCAAATATGGAGAGAATGTATCCCCTATCCTACCTTCAGCACATGTCTGTTCCTCGGCAATGGAATGGGATCTTGCCCGGTCTGTTCCCAGTGTCTCTCTTGGCATACTGGGCGCCAGGAAGGTGCACTCGGGTGGACACGGGAAGGAGATCTTTGGTTTGTTTCCTGGATTATTCAGGTCCGATTACCCAGTAGGAGAAACCCCTCAGCTCAGCACTACCTTTATTAATCAATTCATGAAGGTAGGGGGTGATTTTCCCACTGACTTTCGCCCGCTCGGGTGGGTTCATTCCACTGACAAGTACTGGTGGGGCAAGATGTGAGCTTTGTCCTCGCTGAACTTGGAGGTCTGTTGGACCAGGTGGGACTGTACCAAGCGGTCAGGGCTGTGCAATATGGCATCCCACAGAATTCCCAAATTTCTTTGGGATCCTGGAGCACTACGATCCTTCGACGGGGACGTTCTTCACCCCGGTTGGAGAAATGGGGCTTGCCCTGCACGAGTTATATGAAGTCTCGGGTTGGTAATGGGAGATGCTCCTTATGAGGAATACGTCCCCACCTCTGAGGAGCTTCATCTCTTGAAGAAAGAGTGCCCTCGTGTATATGAGACCTACTGGGAGGTGTTGTGTCATTTCCACATCTGCGGTCAAATAACTTCCTGGAGGGCTAGAGGAGTTAAGCAGCTGTCTTGGGCGAGCTACTTATTTAATGGCATCACTGAGAAAGATCACTCAGTGACCAGTCTGGCTCCCAGCTCTGACGAAGAAATCGCCGAGAGGATCGACGCCTCTGTGAGTTCTTATACCACAGAGTCAAACGAAGACACTTTCAAACCTGACACGGTTTTCGAAAGTTTCCATCACCAGGCCCAGATTCCCATTTCTAACCGGGCACTGCTGGCGGGTTTCCTCATACTGTGGTTGAAGCGCTGTGTAGTGCCGACACTGCCGCATGAGGTGATTGTCGCCGACGTGGTATATCCGGCGGTGCTGCTGGCCTATGGTAGGTCCATAGCTCTCCTTCCGGCAATGGTGGCCGGTATCCAAAGCGGGTTGCGGGCCCTGACTCAGAGCCTGTGCAGGGTGGAGGCCATCGTCGACTCCCAAGGTAAACCGGAGGTCGATTCAGAGGGAAGGCCGAGAGTGAAGACCCCTAACCCTCGGATCGAGCTTCCCTACACGTACTTAATGGCTTGGTACATGATGCACTGCCCCTCACTGATGACGTCAGTGTCTCGATGCGAAGGGTTTGTCCCTTTTGTGCAGCGGCTGGAAAGTTCGAGCTGGTGCAACAACTATATGTTCTACGTTCGGAAGTGTATTCTGAACGCTTCAAATTATCATCTCAACCGTTGCTTCCCCGAGATTACAGATTGCTGCTTATGGGGATAAGTTTGCTGATATTGTGGGTCCGGATGACTTCACGAGGCTGCCATCGGGAGTCTTCTGGTGGCTTATCAATATCAGGCCCGGGTATCTGCTCTTCCGGCAAGGGAATTCGTGTACGATTGAGCCTTATATGCCGAATCGTTTCGCCCGACAGTTCGGCTATGACCAACTATATGTCGGTAACCCTAACGCTCAGCTTGCCTTCAGTGGAAATCTGTTTGAAGGTGCTCGGGCTTGGTATTACAGCGTAGCTGGGGGGACACAGGCTCTTTTCCGTTTACCTCATAAGACGCCGAACTGCTATGCAAGCCTTAGCTTCTGCACCTGGTATTTCCAGGCTAGCAAGATGCCTGGCTGCTCAATGGAGCGTTCATGCATTAAAAGCATTAATGCGTCCTATGAGGAGAAGGTGGCGTCCAACAAGCGCTCGCGAGGCCTTGATGAATATCAGGCGGCTCAGAGGGAGGCCAGAGGGGAGCCGAGAGCAGCAGTACCCAGGGAGCAGTCTGCCAGAAGGCGTCAACAGACGGTGCAAAAACGTCCTCATGGCGTTACTCTCCAAGCTGAACCTTCTTCTACTTCCACGGCTGAGCCTGCCCGAAGAGGGCCAGGAAAGACTTGGCGGCTGAAGAGGCCGTCCCCTCCGGCATCGAAGAGCAGAGGGCAGAAGAGGAGGAGGAAGATGATGCCCCCCTTATTCGTAATTTGGATTGCGTAGCAAGGGCCCCGTAATTTTAGAAGAAGGGGAGCTTGCCGATGAGCCCGTGGCAACTGATGAGGCTGAGCAACTTGAGGCTGACCTGGTGGGAAGGAGTGATGTTGAGATTCCAGGGGTCTCAACTCAACCCGGGTCTTCTTCGGCTTATGATAGGAGAGATGAGGCACAACAGCCTGGGTCTCCTGTCGTATTGATGCCCAGCTCGAGGGTAGTTGATCCCAGTCCCACTACTGGGGTATTTACTGGCAAGGCCTCAATTGCCGAGGCTTCTCGCGTTGAACTATCGTCTTCATCATCCGGAGAGGATGAATGCGATTCAGGCGATGAAGTCGATTTTGGCGATGAACCCGCTCTTTCAGATCCGAGCAAATTCTCACATATCTCGGAGGAAGAAATATACGGGTGTGATCCGGCGATGGCGTTATCACAAGCGGCAACTGCTCCTGCTGAAGGTACTCTTATCGTCTTGTTGACCCGGTTTCCCTTTTTTAACTAGGGAAAAGGTTCTGACATTCTCCCTTTATGCTGCAGGGTTGGCCGCGAACAGCGAGGCTACGACTTCCTCCCATATCGAGGAAATGATACAAGAGCTAGCCCAGCAGGAGGGTATTGAGGCTCCTGCTATTGAGATGCCTCAAGAGAGGGCAATTATTGAGGTCGGGGAGACCTCAATCTTGCAAGATTTGCCCAGGGATCTACCGTCTTTGGACCCTCGGCTTGGTAAGGAAATATTGATGCTTTGAATATTTTCCTTTTATTGTCATGACTGACGTTCTGGTGTTTTGCAGAGAGTGCTGAGGAAGCTCAGGCAGAGGACTTAGCAGTCAGCATCGACTCAACAGAGGCAGCCAGCGTTGAGCCCGCAGGTAGTACAATTCAACCCTCGACTGAGGGTTCCGGAGAAGCCAGGTTCGCTGCTACTTCAGTCGCCGTGGAGGCTGCTATGACGGCAACCGCCCCGGAAGCGCCGGTGACCATCTCAGCTTCTGTCGCGCCTGTTGTTGACCCTACTCCTGCACAGGATGAGTTGATTCCCATCCCTCGCCCTGTGATAGAAAGGGGATCTGGGAGCACATCAGCGGAATTCTCCTCGGCCGGAGATATCATGGAAGAACTGACACGTCAAATGGTGCAGCAGTTCTTTGCTTCCATGCGATCGTGTATTGATCTCATCCTCTCTGGGGGCAGTTCTTTCGAATTTGTTGGTGGAGCAGTTGGGGAGTGATCTGAAAGAGCTTAAGTCTTTGGAGGACGCCGTTCAGTTCACGAGGCCCGGGCAACCTTGACTAGGCTTCTCGCTTGTAACACCCCGTTCCCGGAATACGTACTTAGTTGCGTATTCAGATTTTCGATCGTATTTTTCGATTTGTTTCCTGTATTTATTCTGTATTATGAATTCCTTATATGATTGTTTTGCCTTGAATTTGGATCGGTGAACTCGGAGTCAGCCCTTGTCTGAGCCGGGACTCGATCTCAGAGTTTTACTTGTTTTTGACATTCTGGTTATCCGATTCAACCGATTTTAGTTTTAAACATCGTTTTCCAATATTTTGGATTTTCTATGATTTTCCGGAATTTTCTGTGATTAAGTTGAAAATCTTCAAAACCGGTGTCGGCCAGTGCCGCTGACCGATTCCTGGATTTTTTAATCCTCAAACTGTTTGGAATTCCATGATGATCCTTTAGACATAATTACTTAGAATCATATTTCTTATTTACATTCTTTTTCTGAGAATTTTATGATTTTATGAAAATTCCAACGGAGTCGGTAGGTAACTGATTCCGGGATTTTTAATTTTAAAACTATAAAGTATTTCTTCAAACGGATTTCACTATTGGTCTTTATATATTATTATTGATTTTTGGGTAAATTTGCGAGTCGTTCCGCGATACTTGAATTTCGGACGATTCCGGCATTTTCCGAGATGGCTTCCACATCTTTGACTTTAACCCAGGTATCAGTCTTTTCATCAGTTTCATCTTGAGTCCAAGAGAAATATCTTCTCCTTTGTAAATTCCTTTTCCTTTTCCTTTTCTTTATTTTTCCTTCCTTCCTCCACAACCACACACTTTTCCTATTTTCCAAAATTCTAAATTCCTTTTCTTATTTCACCAACTCCCACCTACCCCATTAAATGCACCTCTCTCTCTCTCTCCCCCATGGCCGGCCAAGTGGCCAAGGTGAGGGGCACATCACCCCCTATTTGCACAAAACTCCCTCACATCTATCTTATTTACACCTCCTTCACAAAACCTAAAACCTATTTAATCCTTTCCTTTGCATTTCCCTCACTTTTTCTTCACTTCCACAAAGAAATCCTCTTCTCCAAAATCCTCCTTCACCTCAACCTAAACCCTAGCTCCAAGAACCCCACAAGATCTCCACCACCAGCTCAAGCTTCTGATTTGGAGCTCGGATCGTAGCTCTCTTCGTCGCCAAGGATCGCTTGGGAGCTATTCGTCGACCACCCTCTTCCCGGACTTGTAGAGATTCGATCAAACGATTCCAGGTGAGTATCTTTACTCACCAAGACATGTTCCCTTCCTAGCATACTTGTATCCCCATATCTTGTGCTCACATGTCATAAAAATCACATTTTTACCATCTAGAACAACCCCTAAGTTCTGTTCTGTAAACTGCTCCCCGACCAGTATTAGTCGACTTGACCTAGAACCTAGTCGACTAGAACACTTAGCTGAAACTTAACTTTTCTGGAAAACACAGTATTAGTCGACTTACCCCAAATATTAGTCGACTAATCTTCCCTGGAAATAAATCTCAACTCTCTGGAAACAACTATTAGTCGACCCCTGATTTCACCTAGTCGACTAACCTTTGTACCTGGAACTTAATCAGTCACTGGAACACTGCCTTAGTCGACTAGACCCCTATTACTAGTCGACTGGAGACCCCTAGTCGACCAATAACTTGACCCTAGTCGACTAATTTTCCTGAACCAGAAAACCCCAACTTTCTGTATCACAGACTTAGTCGACTTAAGTATCTGTTAGTCGACTTGACTCTTCTATTAGTCGACTACTCCCCTGACCCTAGTCGACTAACATTTCCTGAATCAGAAACCCAACTCTCTGTTACACAGTATTAGTCGACTGTACCCTACTGTTAGTCGACTAACCCTTCTATTAGTCGACTAACTCTTCTACCTAGTCGACTAATTCTGCCTGGATGTCTTTGATGATTTCTTTTCTAAAATTGGATCTTGTCGTTGGTTCATGTGTTGTGCATTATAGTTTCTTGTGCTTCATGACTGGTACTTTAGGACTTATTACTTAATGGATCTTACCTCATATTACTGCATGACTCGTTGAGTAACATTATTAACCACTTGTTAACCTTATGTTTTCTTTTAACCCATGTATATCACCTAATCATGCCACTACCTTGCTAGACCCTATTGTTATGACATGACTGACCCGGCTTAATTATCAATCTATTGTTATGCTTTATTTTTGGTATACACCACCACCTCGTCATGCTATCTCTTAAAACCAAGTATGATACACCGATTCTTATAATTATCACGATAACGGGAATGTAGTCCCTGATTACTGTTATGATTACTGTTATGATTACTGTTATGATTACTGTTATGATTACTGTTATGATTACTTTTGGGGGGGGGGGGGACCTTGCGTCCCCAAACCGGTCCCAGGTGGTGGGAACCGTTGGACCAATAGACTGGTCCCCGGTGCATGTGAACAAACCGGTCCCAGGTGGTGGGAACCGTTGGACCACTAAACTGGTCCCCGGTGCATGTGAATCACTATATGATATTTGCGGCGGAAGTTATAGGGGGACCTTGCATCCCCAAACCGGTCCCAGGTGGTGGGAACCGTTGGGCCAGAAAACTGGTCCCCGGTGTATGAGTACCATTATAAGAAGCTCTATCAGTTTCCCATCTACTTCCGGTAACAACCCTCGCCTAGCTATATATGGATGTATGTGTGTTGGGGTGCACACCTGGACACATACCGAGATATATGGGTCAGACGAGTAATAATAATAAGTGTTCCTGTTATTCCATTGTATGCACTTGGATTACGATAATATGAGATAAAGGTATATAGATGAGGGTTTCCTTGTTTGGATTATTCCTTCGATGTACTAGTCTCATGGAGTCGTAATCTGAAACCATACAATCAGATTGCTCACCCTGAGTCCTGTTATGATACATGTCATGTTATACCTGCTATGTGTGTTATGATCCAGTTATGTATTCCTGATTGACTATCATATGATTTGCAACTCTGATTCTATACGCTTGGATATTCGGTGGCATGAGATAAGGGTATATATATGAGGGTTTCCTTGTTTGGATTATTCCCTCGATGTACTAGTCTCATGGGACCGTGACCTAAGCGTATACAATCACCTTTACTTGTGATCAGTTTTACTTATATTTCATGCTTTACGATTATGCTATATCCGTCCTTTTACACTATGCTTGTGTTATGACCCCTTTCGTGTCTCTTAGCCACTTGGCTGTAGTTCATTTTGTTATATGTCTTGACCCCTTGGATTTGCACATTCAGATTTCAAGGCTAGGTCGAAGTGGAGTTGTCCATCGTAGATCGAGCCATCCTTGCGAGCAGGCATCCCAGCTCCCGCTCCTTGTGCCTGACTTCTCTTGACTCACGGGATTTCCATCCTACTCGTGAGCCCTTTTGTACTTTTGCTGTATATTACACTTTTGGACTTGTATGATAAAAGACATATGGACTATGTAATGTTTATCATATACTGTGATGACTTTGTATTGTACCTTTATGTTGGCATATATGTGTGTATACCATGCTTTGCGTTGCACTCTGATCCTTTCTTGTTGTACTTTATGCTTAGCGTATATGTGTGGGGGCACTTCCTGACCTACGTATATACGTCGCAGTGACGTCCCCGTATCTGTGAAATCGGGGCGTTACAGGTTGGTATCAGAGCTTAGGCTCTCCCACCTATAGTACAATCAAGCGGCAAATTCTAGTAATTTGCTAATGCCAACTACAATGTACAAAGTCATCTAGTCCTTCTTGATTATCTAGTTCTTCTTGGTTCCTTCCTTCATATCCTGAATCCTTCCATTTTTCCATCACTTTCCAGTCATTCTTCATCAACTAGGCATGGAGAGGAGATCGGGCCGCAGCAACTCTGGATCAGCATCGAATGGAGCAGCGGGAGAGAATGTGGATATATTGAGGGTTATCCAGATGATGATGGAGAATCAGCAACAGCAGACCGAGCTTCTCCGGCAAGAGATAGCAGCACCTAAGGAACAGAGGCCGGGGAACATTTCAGACTTCAGGAGGCTGCAGCCAGCCATATTCACAGGTGGAGAGAAACCCTTGGAGGCTGAGCAATGGCTGACCGACACATCAGACTTGTTGAATGCAGCCCGTGTCCCAAAGGAGAACCAAGTTGAGGTTGCCAAGATTCAACTGAAGGATATAGCCAGGACTTGGTGGCTAGCAGAGGAGGCCAGATTGGAGAAGCCTGTCACTTGGGACACCTTCTCCAAGAGTTTTTACAGCAGATTCTTCCCTGTCACAGCCCAGAAGGACATGGAAGAGCAATTCATCAGACTTCGGCAAGGGAACAAGTCCGTGGATGAGTATGCCGCGGAATTTCTGAGACTCAGCCGCTTTGCTCCGTATATGGTGACAGATGAGGAGAAGCGAGCAAGCAGGTTTCAGCAGGGTCTTCAGATGGACATTCAGATGTTCCTAATGCCCCATCATCTGAAGACATATGCGGAGGTTCTCACCAGCGCTCGAGAGGTGGAGCGTGGGTTTGAGAAGAAACAGGCAAACCAGACGAAGAACCAGGCCAAGAAGAGGCCTTTTGAGTTGATGGATGAGGAGGATGCAGATAGGGCAACCCATGGCCCGATGATGAAGAGACCATTCCAGACTCCTCCGTCTCAGATTGTATGCAACTTCTGCCACAGGCCCGGACATTATAAGAGAGATTGTCGAGCGGCCAAGGGATTATGTTTAGTGTGTGGGTCAGGGAGGCATATGCTAAGGGATTGCCCACACAGGGAGTTTGGACATGTGGCACCAGTCAGGCCAGCTCTTCCAGCTCCAGCACGTCCAGCTCCAGCACTTCCAGCGCCGCCACTGAGGAGGAACCCTGAACCTGTTGATCGAAGAGTTCCACTTCCACCCCAACGGTATGATCATCAGTATAGGGGAATGAGACCGAGAGCAGCTCAGAGGAGAGGTCAAGTCCACATCATGGCAGCAGAGGCCTCAGATGATGCAGCAGAGTGGGAAGACCAGTATCCCGATCAGGAGCCCTAGGGACATCATGGTAACTTCTACCCCATATCTTGTATTTGAGTTGATTATCTTTCTTAATATCTCCTTTGTCATTTTATCATTGTTCATTCAGTTCCTTCCCGTATTCATCTTATCCCCTGTTTTGGTTTTATGAGCCCTTTATTCCAACCTTTGTCCCTTGTGCTCATTTCACCCCTTAATGAAATTGCGAGGACGCAATTTTTGTAAGGTGGGTGGATTGTAATACCCCGTTCCCGGAATACGTACTTAGTTGCGTATTCAGATTTTCGATCGTATTTTTTCGATTTGTTTCCTGTATTTATTCTGTATTATGAATTCCTTATATGATTGTTTTGCCTTGAATTTGGATCGGTGAACTCGGAGTCAGCCCTTGTCTGAGCCGGGGACTCGATCTCAGAGTTTTACTTGTTTTTGACATTCTGGTTATCCGATTCAACCGATTTTAGTTTTAAACATCGTTTTCCAATATTTTGATTTTCTATGATTTTCCGGAATTTTCTGTGATTAAGTTGAAAATCTTCAAAACCGGTGTCGGCCAGTGCCGCTGACCGATTCCTGGATTTTTAATCCTCAAACTGTTTGGAATTCCATGATGATCCTTTAGATATAATTACTTAGAATCATATTTCTTATTTACATTCTTTTTCTGAGAATTTTATGATTTTATGAAAATTCCAACGGAGTCGGTAGGTAACTGATTCCGGGATTTTTAATTTTAAAACTATAAAGTATTTCTTCAAACGGATTTCACTATTGGTCTTTATATATTATTATTGATTTTTGGGTAAATTTGCGAGTCGTTCCGAGATACTTGAATTTCGGACGATTCCGGCATTTTCCGAGATGGCTTCCACATCTTTGACTTTAACCCAGGTATCAGTCTTTTCATCAGTTTCATCTTGAGTCCAAGAGAAATATCTTCTCCTTTGTAAATTCCTTTTCCTTTTCCTTTTCCTTTATTTTTCCCTTCCTTCCTCCACAACCACACACTTTTCCTATTTTCCAAAATTCTAAATTCCTTTTCTTATTTCACCAACTCCCACCTACCCCATTAAATGCACCTCTCTCTCTCTCCCCCATGGCCGGCCAAGTGGCCAAGGTGAGGGGCACATCACCCCCCTATTTGCACAAAACTCCCTCACATCTATCTTATTTACACCTCCTTCACAAAACCTAAAACCTATTTAATCCTTTCCTTTGCATTTCCCTCACTTTTTCTTCACTTCCACAAAGAAATCCTCTTCTCCAAAATCCTCCTTCACCTCAACCTAACCCTAGCTCCAAGAACCCCACAAGATCTCCACCACCAGCTCAAGCTTCTGATTTGGAGCTCGGATCGTAGCTCTCTTCGTCGCCAAGGATCGCTTGGGAGCTATTCGTCGACCACCCTCTTCCCGGACTTGTAGAGATTCGATCAAACGATTCCAGGTGAGTATCTTTACTCACCAAGACATGTTCCCTTCCTAGCATACTTGTATCCCCATATCTTGTGCTCACATGTCATAAAAATCACATTTTTACCATCTAGAACAACCCCTAAGTTCTGTTCTGTAAACTGCTCCCCGACCAGTATTAGTCGACTTGACCTAGAACCTAGTCGACTAGAACACTTAGCTGAAACTTAACTTTTCTGGAAAACACAGTATTAGTCGACTTACCCCAAATATTAGTCGACTAATCTTCCCTGGAAATAAATCTCAACTCTCTGGAAACAACTATTAGTCGACCCCTGATTTCACCTAGTCGACTAACCTTTGTACCTGGAACTTAATCAGTCACTGGAACACTGCCTTAGTCGACTAGACCCCTATTACTAGTCGACTGGAGACCCCTAGTCGACCAATAACTTGACCCTAGTCGACTAATTTTCCTGAACCAGAAAACCCCAACTTTCTGTATCACAGACTTAGTCGACTTAAGTATCTGTTAGTCGACTTGACTCTTCTATTAGTCGACTACTCCCCTGACCCTAGTCGACTAACATTTCCTGAATCAGAAACCCAACTCTCTGTTACACAGTATTAGTCGACTGTACCCTACTGTTAGTCGACTAACCCTTCTATTAGTCGACTAACTCTTCTACCTAGTCGACTAATTCTGCCTGGATGTCTTTGATGATTTCTTTTCTAAAATTGGATCTTGTCGTTGGTTCATGTGTTGTGCATTATAGTTTCTTGTGCTTCATGACTGGTACTTTAGGACTTATTACTTAATGGATCTTACCTCATATTACTGCATGACTCGTTGAGTAACATTATTAACCACTTGTTAACCTTATGTTTTCTTTTAACCCATGTATATCACCTAATCATGCCACTACCTTGCTAGACCCTATTGTTATGACATGACTGACCCGGCTTAATTATCAATCTATTGTTATGCTTTATTTTTGGTATACACCACCACCTCGTCATGCTATCTCTTAAAACCAAGTATGATACACCGATTCTTATAATTATCACGATAACGGGAATGTAGTCCCTGATTACTGTTATGATTACTGTTATGATTACTGTTATGATTACTGTTATGATTACTTTTGGGGGGGGGGGACCTTGCGTCCCAAAACGGTCCCAGGTGGTGGGAACCGTTGGACCAATAGACTGGTCCCCGGTGCATGTGAACAAACCGGTCCCAGGTGGTGGGAACCGTTGGACCACTAAACTGGTCCCCGGTGCATGTGAATCACTATATGATATTTGCGGCGGAAGTTATAGGGGGACCTTGCATCCCCAAACCGGTCCCAGGTGGTGGGAACCGTTGGGCCAGAAAACTGGTCCCCGGTGTATGAGTACCATTATAAGAAGCTCTATCAGTTTCCCATCTACTTCCGGTAACAACCCTCGCCTAGCTATATATGGATGTATGTGTGTTGGGGTGCACACCTGGACACATACCGAGATATATGGGTCAGACGAGTAATAATAATAAGTGTTCCTGTTATTCCATTGTATGCACTTGGATTACGATAATATGAGATAAAGGTATATAGATGAGGGTTTCCTTGTTTGGATTATTCCTTCGATGTACTAGTCTCATGGAGTCGTAATCTGAAACCATACAATCAGATTGCTCACCCTGAGTCCTGTTATGATACATGTCATGTTATACCTGCTATGTGTGTTATGATCCAGTTATGTATTCCTGATTGACTATCATATGATTTGCAACTCTGATTCTATACGCTTGGATATTCGGTGGCATGAGATAAGGGTATATATATGAGGGTTTCCTTGTTTGGATTATTCCTCGATGTACTAGTCTCATGGGACCGTGACCTAAGCGTATACAATCACCTTTGCTTGTGATCAGTTTACTTATATTTCATGCTTTACGATTATGCTATATCCGTCCTTTTACACTATGCTTGTGTTATGACCCCTTTCGTGTCTCTTAGCCACTTGGCTGTAGTTCATTTTGTTATATGTCTTGACCCCTTGGATTTGCACATTCAGATTTCAAGGCTAGGTCGAAGTGGAGTTGTCCATCGTAGATCGAGCCATCCTTGCGAGCAGGCATCCCAGCTCCCGCTCCTTGTGCCTGACTTCTCTTGACTCACGGGATTTCCATCCTACTCGTGAGCCCTTTTGTACTTTTGCTGTATATTACACTTTTGGACTTGTATGATAAAAGACATATGGACTATGTAATGTTTATCATATACTGTGATGACTTTGTATTGTACCTTTATGTTGGCATATATGTTTGTATACCATGCTTTGCGTTGCACTCTGATCCTTTCTTGTTGTACTTTATGCTTAGCGTATATGCGTGGGGGCACTTCCTGACCTACGTATATACGTCGCAGTGACGTCCCCGTATCTGTGAAATCGGGGCGTTACATCGCTGCTCAAGAACAGGAGCGGAAGGAGATGGAGGAACAAATAGCCGAAGAGACTCAGCATCTCCAATATTTCCAGGCGGACCGTCAAAAGCTGATTGGCGATTCAAGGGAATCTGAACTCGTCATGCAGAGCGCGGAGCAGGTTATCATCAGTGCTCAGGCTACCATAGCCAAAGCAGAAGCCTTGATTGCAATCAATGAGCAGAAGCTTGCCACTACCAGGAAGAAGCTGGAAGGGCTGGAGGCTGCCAAGATGCAGGTTGAAGAAAACCTCTCCACTCACTCCTCCAGGTTGGAATCCCTACGAGCGCAGCTGGCTGCGAGGAGATTTTTGTCTGAGGAGGAGCTGCGGGCTTAGGCTCTCATGGAAGCTGAGAAGGCGCGTCAACATGAGATGCATCGCCTCAGAGAACAAATCCGTTCTTTGGCGAACTAGGATTTTTAGCCTTTTCCTTCTTTTACTTTTGTAAAGAAAAGGACACTCTATTCACCAAGAGTGTTTGTATTTACTTTTACCATTTTTGAATAATAAAAGTCTTTGAAAAAAAAATTTTCCTTCATTGCCCCGCTGTAGATGAATCCAACCTCTCAATTGCAGTCTTTGTTGTGCTCTCTGACTAACTGTGAATAACAAACTTAGGTAGAACTAAGTTCTTTTGATGGGACGCGGCGCCGTTCCAAAGAGAGGCGCGGTTCTGAGGAACGCGACTTTGACCTGCCAGTGAAGACGCGGTTCAAGTTGACGCGAAAGACGCAGCTTTGAGTGTGACTCACTGGCCGCAGTCCTTAACTTTATCCAGGCGCAGGGATCAGGATGCATCAAGAATGTGGTCTTACGCTCCTTAAAACCGGCGCAGACATAAAAGAGGACGCGATGCTGGGTCTTTGACCCGGTGCAAACCCATCATCATCTCGCCATGTCGACGCAGCTCAAGATACCTGTGACTGCCATGGGCTTTCTCTTATCGAAAGCACCAGTCTCAGAACACTGCTTTATGTGATTTCCAACCGTAACTCCCGGACTGGGTTCCTTTTGCTAATGGACGCAGCTTTGAATCACTCTTAAGAGACGCGGAGGGTCTTTGAACGCGGCTCTCATGCCTGCGTTTTGGTGCAACTTCCCGGGCGTTACATGCAGCCTGTCATAAAGATTTTATTGGATCTTTAAACGTCAAATCGTTGTTGACGACTGGGGACTCGCACCATTCGATGTAAGCGACCGTCCACGCGTCGGCTTTCCATTGGGCTTGGGTGTTAATGCCTTTTAATGCCAAACCGACGCTGGCGGTTGGAGATCTGCGTCTTCGACGCTTCCCGAAGCGACGCTCCACGCGTCAGCCTTCCATTAGACTTTGACACTCGTGCGGTCATTAAGGCCGACGGTTCTGATTAGTGAGCCATTAATTATAGGCTTTGCAGCTTGCCTATAAATAGGGCTTACCCCCCTTCCTTTAGCAGTCCCATACTTGGACTATTTTCTTTTAAAAGCGAGTGCTCTGAGAGACTCTATCTTCTCCCTTCAAGGACTTCACCAGGGGCTTGCCTCCATGGACGAAGATGACCCAGAGCTTTCATGCTTTTGTTTGGTCTCTTCAGAAGATTACCACTGTCAAGTGATTTCAATAACAGAAAGCGTCTCCTTGAGCACCTTTTATGTCCGCGCTTCGATGCAGAGAGTTCAACTCTTAATAAAGGCCTCTGTGGGTACGCCTTCTCGGTTTGCCATGACATTTTTACCCAACTAAGTTTGAATTTTGATATCTCTTAAAGAGATTCATCATCTGGATTTTCTTCTGAAGTCTTAGTTGGTGCATTCCTCTTTTGGAAGTTGCGCCATTTGACTTAAACTTCTCTGGACGCGAGTATAGTAGATCTAGGTACCTGGCCGTAGGTTTTGCACATAGAGCTCGCGTCTTGAGGCTGTCGACTTAGGAGAATTTCAACTCAGACTGGAGGTCTCAGTCCTGAATCTTGCAACTCCTGTTCATCCAACAGGGAGACGGCAATTTTCGCGTCTGATTCTCTTTGCGTCTTGCATCTTAGACATGGGTGTGAAACTAGATCGCGTTCAAATTCCGTGTATATCACAGCTTTGATTCGCGTCTGTTTCTGCCTCCACAGAAGCTTGGCTCTCTGCGTGGGTCATTCCTGCGTCTGCAGTTTTCCGCTATAGTTGCGTCTGTCACTTAGTTTTTCTTATTGAAATATACTAAGTTTCAGATCTTCTAACTTTTGCTTTTTTTTGCAGGTAGGCTTAATCATCCTTTTCATGTTCGCTGGGCCTTTGGGAGAATATATCGGCCAGCGAACTTGGTCGATGATCGACCACAGGAGAAGAAGTCATGGCTCCCGTCTTCGGGAGACAGGGATCGGACCCTCGCCAAGATCTCTTTGGATTCAATGCACCAGTCATGCTTCTTGGCATGGCATGGTCAGAGTGAGGATGGTGGTGGATATAGTGGTGGGTATGGTCTTGGATTCTCCCTTCACCTACCCCAGAAGTGACATCGATGAAAACTCCGTGCTCATTGGATGACTTTCTGGTGGTGGAGATGTTCATCAACGAAGGATCATACCCGCCGCTTCGGATGGTCAGGTGGAATCAGAAGATTCTGCTGCCTTTCGACCTTAAGAAACACCATTGTTCTCGGACAATCAGAGGCTTCTTCGATGTTTACATCATGCATCATGGTGCAACCAGCTTCCGATCGTCGCCACAGTGTTCAATCCTACTTTGGTGCCCTTCCAAACATCTTGTACTTGGAGTTGTGAGCAGCTTCAAGGAGTGAGTGCAACCTTTGAGAGAGAAAGGGACTTCTTTGTACTCCTTTATCTGTAACACTCAATCTTATTGTATAAGAGAGCGTTTTGTATCACTTTCATATGCCTGGATATAAATAGAAGCGACACATTTCTTTTTGTCTTCTTCTGTTGTCTTGAACTCCCTTTTTGTATTGAAAGTCAGACGAATAGAAGTAAAGAACCTTTGACCTGTCAAAATTATGATGATAATCTTAACGAGTCAAATTTTGTGGAGAAAAGATCCTATTTCAGGAACCCCACAATGCTGTCAGAGGTGTAATATTAACTTGACAAGGATAAAATGATTTTGGTGGACCTGCCGCTTTATAAAAGAAAGTGACAGGTTGAATTGGTACCCCCAGGGAAGATGAGCTTTTATCAAAGGTTTAAGCTCAACTGGAGAGTTGATGAAAACACTGTTAACGGTGTAATGTTTAACCTAACAATGTTTTTTTCCTTTTTAAGTAGACTTGTTGTTCTGTTGGGGAGAATAACAAGTGAGACTAGGCTCGCGGGGAGTCTAGGAAAGTCTTTTCCGTTAGAGGTGTGATATTAACTTAACGGGTTGAATGTAGTCTTGTCAGAAGTGTAATGTTAACTTGACAAGGATGTGAGTCAGAGGTGTGATATTAACTTGACTCGAAAGCTTTTCAGTTTTGTTTGGGAAAACCGAAAGTGTCATTGTCATAGGTGTGATGTTTAACTTGGCAGTGAGGGTAATGCTAGAGGTGTAATTTTGAACTAAGCATCGTTCATTTCAGCTTCGATCCGGAAGTCTGAAGAAAGGTAACTGTCAGAGGTTTAATATTGAACTTGGCAAGGATTTGATTACTGTTAGAAGTGTGATGTTAACTTGAACAGTAATTTGTCAGAGGTGTGGTATTAACTTGACAGAAATTGATTTGCGATATGAGCAATTTGAGGACCCGTCATTCTATTGATGAGAATTGACAAGTGAATTTTGAAGTGCCAGAGGTATAGTGTTAACTTGGTTAATTTGAAAGTTTGTTACTCCATGTAGAGTTGACAAGCAAAGTTTGTACTCGACAAGAGGTATTGAAAATTTTCATTACCAGAGGTATAGTGTTAACTTGGTAATGATTGTATTTTGTAGACCTACCATTCTGTGGATGAGAATTGGTAAGAGATTTTGGAGGGGAGAGTGGAGTCAAGTCCACTTAGGATTTTTAGCAAACCCTCAGCTATCAACGGATTTGAGGTGCCTTTACCAACTACCGTTTGAGTTGGGCTAGCCATGCTATTCCCCTCAGCATGATGAGTTGTTGAAGACTTATGTTGGGCTTAGAAGCCAACATTTTCCTCTATCCTTAGCCATTGAAGGCGTCGGATGTTAATGAAGATGGGAACATTAGAACCCAGGATTTTTAGCAAACCCTCAGCTGTCAACGGATTTGACGTGCCTTTACCAACTACCGTTTGAGTTGGGCTAGCCATGCTATTCCCCTCAGCATGATGAGTTATCGAAGACTTATGTTGGGCTTAGAAGCCAACATTTTCCTCTATCCTTAGCCATTGAAGGTGTTGGATCAAATGAAGAAGCTCTTCTCGTTTTGATCAGAGGTGTACTTTTAACTTGATTAACAGAAGAATACTATTAAGGATAGTACCTCTTCAGAAATCTGCCATTGATCGGCATCATGAGTGTATCGCCATTTGAAGTTATGAGGCGATACGATCTATTTGAGTAGACTGACTCTACTACGAATGGTCCTTCCCATTTGGGTTGGAATTTTCCTTTTGTCTTGTGCGTCATCACCATGGGTCTTCTGACGGCTAAGACAAGGTCGCCTTTCTTGAAAGTTTGCACTTTAACTTTCTTGTTGAAGGCTCTGGTGATTCGAGATTGGTAAAGCTCGATTTGTTGTTGGGCCTGCAGACGCTTATCGTCTAAGGCCTCCAATTCCTGGAGTCGCTGTCGATGCTTCTCCTCTGTTGTCATCTCCGCTGTCAAGGCGACGCGTAGAGATGGAATTTGGATTTCCAGTGGAAGCACAGCTTCACACCCGTATACCAAAGAGAATGGCGTAGCTTTAGTTGGGGTTCGAACAGTTGTGCGATAAGCCCATAAACATTCACCCAGCTTGTCGTCCCAGTCACGTTGACTTTTCGAGACGAATTTCTTGAGAAGCTTGCCAATGGTCTTGTTGAAGGCTTCTGCGAGACCATTAGCGGCGGGGTAGTATGCCGTTGAGGACACACTCTGGATTCTGAACTTAACGCAGAATCTCTGGAAAGCCTGGCTGATGAACTGGGGCCCATTGTCGTGGACAATTCGTCGAGGTACCCCAAAACTGTAAATGACGTGATGTTTCACGAACTTGATCACATCAGATGACTTCACCTCCTTCAAAGGAACGGCCTCAGCCCATTTGGAGAAGTAATCGGTTATTGCCAAAATAAACCGATGTCCTTTTGATGACGGCGGGCTGATAGGGCCAACTATATCCATCCCCCACATTTCAAATGGCCAGGTAGAGGTTGTAGAGTGAAGGTACCCTGGTGCTTGATGGATGAAATCGCCATGTACTTGGCAGGCGTGACATCTTTTGGCATAAGTGATGGCGTCAGCGATCATCTTAGGCCAATAATATCCCAGCCTTTGGAGTCGGTATGCAAGTTTTGGGCCAAGTTGATGGGCTCCACACATACCGTCATGGGCTTCTTTTAATATTTCCTGTGCCTCCTTTGGTGAAAGGCAGCGGAGCAAGATCCCGTCATGCGATCGACGATACAATGTTCGCCTGATCGCATTATAGTAGAATTTGGGGGCTTTCCTTCGAATGGCAGCCGCTTCTTTGGTGTCCTCAGGCAAGATGCCATACAGGACATAATCAATGTAGGGGAATTGCCAGTCTCTAGGCTCTGGACCGATTGACAATTCCAGTGCTTCTTTGTTTTGAGAATCTCCTGTTGGCTCCTGGTAATCCTCGGGAGCAATTCTCGGGCAATACAGGTCGTGACTGTGGACAAATGTCTTCTCCACTGTTCCAGCCGGTAGAGCTAAAGAGGCAGCGAGGGATGCGAGTGCATCTGCATGCGCATTTTGCCTACGCGGTACATGGTCGATGTAGAAGTTTGTGAACCTCTCGGCCATGCGGACAGTTGCGTTGTAGTACGGTACTAGGTCTTCATGTCTGACTTCGTACTCTCCGCGAACTTGGCTAACGATGAGTTTAGAGTCACCATATGCCTCGAGATTTTTAACGCCAATCTCATCGGCGAGTTGCATCCCAATCAAAAGAGCATTGTACTCCGCTACATTGTTGGAGCAAGGCTCAGTTAGCGAGACAGCTCAGGGAACCACATAATTCCGTGGCGAGACGAGCACTACTCCTACCCCCACTACTATGTGTCCTTTTGGGCTAGTTCTGGATGCCCCGTCAAAGAAAAGTTGCCACACTTGTCTTTCGAACGATGTCTGAGTGAGGCAGACTTCGGCGACTTCATCTGGGAGATCCTCGTAGACTTTGGCTGTCCTCGGATCTGGGTGCTCGGCTAGGAAATCCGCCACCGCTTGTCCTTTAATGGCCTTTTGTAGTAAAAAGTGCATCTCATATTGGGATAACAATATGGCCCATTTTGCCAGTCGGCCATTTAGCGATGAAGGCTTTGTCATGAGTAACCTCAAGGGGTTGACTTTTGATATGACATTTATGGTTTGGCCTACCAGATAGTGTCGCATTTTCTGAATGGCGAACACCAGTGCCAAACATTCCTTCTCGATCGGGTTGTACCGATGTTCGGCTCCGATCATTGTTCTACTCAGATAGTAGATCGCTTGCTCTCGTCCTTGATCATCATTCTGAGCTAGTAGAGCTCCCAAAGAATGATCCATTGCTCGGACGTATATCAGGAAAGGTTTTCCAGATATCGGAGCTGCAAGGACTGGTGGTTGTGTGAGGTATTGCTTGATTTCCTTAAATGCTTGTTGGCAAGCGTCGTCCCAAATGAACGAAACACCCTTCTTCATTAGTTAGCGAAGGGTTGGCATCTTCTGGAGAGATTTGAGATAAACCTGCGGATGTACGCCAATCGTCCTTGCAATCCCCTGAGTTCCTTGAGATTTCTCGGATGTTGCATCTCCTGGATAGTGCGAACCTTTTCTGGGTCCACATGAATCCCCGTGGAGGTTACAACAAATCCTAAGAATTTGCTACTAGCCACCCCCAGGAAGGACTTGGTGGGGTTCATCTTCAATTGATGAGCCCGCATGATACCAAAGACAGCCTTCAGGTCAGATATGTGATCACCTTTAGCGCGGCTTTTTACCGCAATGTCATCAACATAACATTCCACTGTTTTGCGCATTTGCTGATGGAAAATGGCATTCATGGCCCTTTGATATGTTGCCCCTGCATTCTTCAGTCCGAAGGGCATGACGGTGTAGCAGTAGACCCCTAGTAGTGTTCTGAAGGAGGTATGCTTTTCGTCGTCAGGATACATTTTGATTTGATTATATCCTGAGAATCCGTCCATGAAGGACATTCGTTCGAATCCACATGTATTGTCAATCATGACATCTGTGATTGGCAGTGGGAATTCGTCCTTGGGACAGGCCTCGTTCAGATCACGAAAATCGATGCAGATTCGGATCTTTCCGTTCTTCTTGGCAACGGGGACAATGTTGGCTACCCAGTCGGGATGTTGTTCTTCCTTGATGAAGCCAGAATCTATAAGCTTTCTGACTTCTGATTGAATCGCCTCCATTATCTCTGGGCGGAATCGTCACTGTTATTGTTTGATAGGCTTTACGTCCGAATTGATGTTGAGGCGGTGCATAGCCACTTGAGGATCAAGTCCGGGCATGTCTTCGTAATTCCATGCGAAGACGTCTATATACTCTTGTACAAGAGATATTAGATCCTTTTTCTCCGAAGGTGACAGGCCGTCACTTATGAAGATGGGCTTAGGATTAGCCTCATCCCCCAGATTGATCTGAACAACCTTGTCTTCTGTGGGTGGCTCTCGCTGTTCAAAGCGGGTATCCCAAAGAGTATTTAAATGTTTGATCCAAGGATCTGTATCGGATTGGATTATTTCTTCATCTCCGTCTTCCAGGTGGCTTGTTGAAACCATGTTCACTGAAAGTTCTCCGAAGATGTTGCCGATACTGACATCTGACCCCCATGATGACGTGCCTGAAGAGTAATCGTGACCTGACGATTCTCGAGAATCAGAGGCTGATGGAGCCGGAGTTGATACATAGCCCAACCCCCTGCGAGTCTGATGATAATAATCGGGTGCTTTTCCTTCCGGCATAAAGGATCGAAGTAGCGTTCTCCTTCCTTTGCCAAAGTTCAACCTGGGCCCGCTTGTTAAGTCATACCCCATGCGTTCCGGCACAAAGGATCGAAGTAGCGTTCTCCTTCCTTTGCCAAAGTTCAACCTGGGCCCGCTTGTTAAGTCATACCCCATGCGTTCCGGCACAAAGGATCGAAGTAGCGTTCTCCTTCCTTTGCCAAAGTTCAACCTGGGCCCGCTTGTTAAGTCATACCCCATGCGTTTCATCATTCTGAGTGCTTTTGGTTCGTAATGATCGAACTGAGGGGATTCCTCCTCGCCTTCTGATTCTTCGCGGGGCGTTGGTTCAGACGAGATCCGCCCAAAAAGAATTGGTTTTTGGCCTTTCCGTCTTGCTGGAACCGTGAATATAGATTCTTGCGCATTACCATTATCTTGGTACGTCTCGAAGGACGATTTTACTGGTACATGCAATGATGTCAAAGCACCTATTGCCGACCAGAGATCATCATCTACTTCGGTACTAGTGTCTGACGGTACCGAATCAAAAGCAAACACAGAAAAATACGCCAAATCTAATTCTTCATTAATGTACCAACCGCCTGCATCGTCGGTGGTATTATCGACATCGAGCTTATTAGTGCTCGTTACAGGTGGATCTAGCTCCCACACGCACTCTTCTTCTTCTAGCTCGGTGTCGGCTTCATTGCCAGAGTCTGGTTCCTCTGGTTGCGGGATTTCATCCGCTTCCACAGAGTCTTGGTACAGGAGGGAATCTGTGAAATAATTCTCGACTCCCTTGAACGGATGCCTTTCGGCAATCAACGTTCGCACCTTTCCACTCCCGTCAATGTATTTCATGACCTGGTGGAGGGTAGAGGGAACGATAGAATTGCGATGAATCCAAGGTCGTCCCAGCAGTAGATTGTAGGAAGTGTCAGTGTCGATGACGTAGCATGTCACTTCCGACCTCAGATCTCCGATCTGGCATTTGAGCTTGACCTTCCCCATTGGACGGGTACTATTGGCATTGAACCCATAAATGGTCGTCTGGGTAGGGCTCAAACGATGAGTAGGAATCCCCAAATGTTGCATGACCCGGCGAGGCATGATGCTCAATGCAGACCCGGGATCTACCTGAATGCGGTTCACCTCAGATGATCCAATATACCCTGCGAAGTAAAGGGGTCGATCATGTTTCCCTTGACTTGCATATCATCCGCCGTGAAGGTGATGCAGGGACTATTTTGGGAGGGTGGAGGCAATCCTCTACATCTTCCTCTTTTGGTAGCTGGGTTATGAAGACCTCAGCATTTGCCAAAGCCTCTTGTAGAGCTTCTCTGGTCGACTTTGATAACCTGAGAAGCTCATAAAGCGTAATCCGCGCCGGGATGTTGGCTAACTGAGCCAGGACATCAAAGCGGTAAGGTGCCGTGGATCCTTCCGCTATGTTTTTTGAAAGAACTCGAGAAAATCGAAGTTCTTTCTGTTTCTCCACGGGTTGCTTCGTGGAGGTTTTGGCTGGCTCTGCAGCGGGTCTTGGAGGAGTTACCGCCATTTCGCCATACTTTTTCAAATATGGCTGCCCCGAACGGGTTTCTACCACCAGCCGACTGGGTTCTGCGGCCAGAACTATTGTCTCCTTTTCTGAGTCGGTAAGCGAGGGAATATCAGTTTCCGCTTCTCGAGAAGAGGCACACACCACGTTGCAGGATGAAGCCTTTGCTTTGCCTTTGGACTTCCTGCTGGTTACAGTAGTCCATTGCTGGCCATAAATAAGGTCGGGATGAACCCACATGACTTCTCCCCGAGGTGTGGGAACAGGTACCAGGCCCTTTTCTTGCTGCTGGTGAGGGTCTGTGTTGACCATTCTCAGCTCTCCTCTTGGGATAGGGACTACTCCAGAGGGTGTTGGGGGTTGTCTCCCAAACTGGAGAACTGACGTCATATTAGCCGTCACCTTCTTCTGCTCTGGTCGGAGTTTCAATACCTCCGCGTCAATCAGGGCCTGAAGGATGTCCTTGAAGACATAACAGCTCTTGGTGGGGTGTCCCAACATCCTATGATACATGCAGTAGCTGGGATTATCGTTTTACCGACTTCCTCGGGGCGCCTAGCTTCAGGAAGCTTCAGTCGATTGCTCTTGTTGAGTAATTTGAAGAGCGAGTCGACATGTTCATCCTTGAAGGAATACTGCTTGTTGGCCCGTGGTTGGCTTGAAGAGCCACTTCCCTTGACCGGTTGAGGTTTGACAGGGGATTTGGTCTCTGCTGCCAAGTATCCTTCCTTTTTGTTTGGATGGATGTGTCTGGCGCACGCCTCGTTGACCTCTCCGGCCTGGGCTTACCTTCTTCCGCTCTGACGCGGGCGACAATCTCCTCAGCCTGTTCACCTTGTTGGACTAATTGCTTCCAGGTGCGGCTTTCAGCAACTCCTATTTGAGCAAGGAGTGAGGTTTGAAGATTGTGGCGGCATGTTTCCACCAGGGTAACCTGGGTCATACCGCTCGGACATCGGAGTGCCACGTTCCGAAATCTTTCCACGAAAGATTTAACAGACTCTCCCTTTCGCTGTTTAGTAGCCAAAAGGGTGGGCATTGTGACCTCCGAGTCATCTTCGAAGAAGCGCGTTAGAAAAGCTTCTCCAAATCACCCCAGTTTTTTATGGAGCCTTCTGGGAGCTTCATGAACCATTCAAAGGCGAGCCCTTTCAGGGTGCCAATGAATAAGCGTGCCAAGATAGCATCGTTATCTACTACATTCCCTGTTTAGGATTTAAAGTAGTAGATATGTTGGTTGGGTGACCCCTTCCCATCGAACGCTTAGAGGGTTGGAGCCTTGAACTTGGAAGGGTACGGAACCAGGTCCCACTCGGTCGGATAGGGTCGGACCACTCCAGCTTCTTGGAGGCCTTTCCGGTTGGTAAGGGCCTCAAGACGTTGCTCCAACTGATTCATTCTTTTAGAATGAACCTTTCCCTGGTCTCGGTCGTCTTTTCCTCGTGATGAGGATTTAGACGAACTAGAAGTAGATTGCTCGTTCTTCTCGGAGTGTTTAGAAGATGAGCTTTCTCCCTCTTTTCGTTTGCCCTTAGACTTTTTAGGGGGAGATTTCCTCCTGTCTTCGAGCAACTGTGCGAGCATCTGCTTGAGAGAGTCGATAGATTCCTGTTGAGCAAGAATCATATCGAGTTGTTCCTTCTGGACCTGGGCTTGCTGCTCCAAGCGCTTAGCGGTCTCCTCAGGAGTGCTCGTCATGTATGTGAAGGCCTCTTTCCCTATAGAAGAGTTTGAAGCCTGCGACTCTGCAATGGCAGAGTGCGAGTCATTAATCTCAATGCCCCGGGCTAGGGCATTGTAGTTGATCGGGGGAATGGCCCCGGTCCGGGTGCGAGTGTGTCGGTACACTCCTTCCGGTTCAGAGTCAGACTCGTCGGAGCTGACTACAGGCTGTTTTCCCCTGCTCCTGCTCGTCATATTTGCAGTGAGCTCTGGATACTCAGTGTCAGAGAAGATCCTCCGCCTGTGAGAGCGTCTTCTTTTGGCTGATGGGGGAATCAGGGTCAGCTGTCTAACTAAAGACTGCTGGTTCACGCCTGAACCGCAACGGCACTCAGAGAGCATAGAGATGAGCCGTTGGCAGCAACATGATGAAGTGATTTGATTAGCACTTCTTTTCTTCGTCAAGTAATCCCTTAGATCCATGGGAAGAGGATCGAAGAGATTAGCCTCGCAACTTCGAGGGCGGGAGGCATCCTTGTGCTGTACAGCTTGGACGCAGGATTCAGAGACGCGGTTCTCGCGTCGCAGCTTTAGGACGCGTGTCTGGCGTCTCTGCTGAGAAGAGACGCGGCTGTCGCGTTGCTGCTTGGTGCGTCGGGGCAGGGACGCTTGAGAGAGAGTGGGCTGCTGGGCCCTACGCCTAAGGGCGCGTGCCTCTTGTACTTGACGAGGCGCGCAAGCTTCGCCTTGGCGTCTGGTGAGTAGGGCTTCAGAGGAACTAATTTGGGGAGTCTCGCGTTTGGGCCGCCAAACGCAGAATTCGCGTGCTGGATGCGGCGCAGCCAAGACGCCAGTTTGAACCTTGCGTCCTGCCTCAGTTGGACGATCAGAAGTTCCAACTTGTAGCTGACGCGCACGCCTCCTCTGTCGGCGCTCAGTGTTTCGGTTGCGTCGTGGAGGTGGAGAGAAACCAACGACGACCTGGTGCTGAGGGAGAGGGTGAACTGGCTGGACACCAGAGGGCTTGACCACGCGGGTGTCCTGAGAGACGTTGGCGCGTGTATCTCGTATGGCGCGGTTGGCCGCGACATCCTTTACAGCAGCTGCGCCTGAGGCCACGCGGGTCTCAGAGCGGGTTTCGGGGTAAGTCCCCGTAGAGACCCTGCGGCAGACGCGGGTCTTTGGGCTCTTGGAGCCGGAAGAGAGAAACTCTTCATACTTTGTCTGGTCGAACTCGACGACAAGCGATTCGACCATCTTCCCCTTATAGAGGACGTCACCTTGCGCCACGATTTGTTCGTCAGTGACAAATGAGTTCCCCAGCGGAGTCGCCATCTCTTGTACGCGCACGAAAATGGATTCGGTGTAAAATTTCCTTGGATCAATTGAAAGATTACAACAAAACAGTTTTCCGACTACAAGGGAGGGAGGATATTGAGTCTTGAATCCTCCCTTTGTTTAAGGCTGGATTCTTCAAGTGGCGGTGGAGAGTGAATCTTGTTCTCCGTTGACCGAGTGAACGTTGAGATCTTCCGGGGCTCTTCTCTTCGGGTGGTTGACGGAGTAACACAGCTCTGTCGACCAAAACTCTCAAAGAGATTGTCGGCAAAGACTAACTTGAGCACAGCAAGCTAGCTGAAGAGTTGGACTCTCTTTCTCTGTCTCTCCTTTCTATAAGACCGACCCCTTCTCAATAGCAACAGGGCTATTTATAGAGGTTTCAGGGGCGTACGTGCCTCCTAAAAACACTCCATAATGGGGGCTAACTTTCCCCGTTATGTGGGCCGTGATTGACCCTATAACCGGGACGGTTACAACTGAGACGCGGGTGTCAACCCACGCGCCTTGGAGCTGCTGAGACGCGGGTTTCGACCCTCGCGCCTTGGTGCTGCTGAGACGCGGGTTTCGACCCACGCGCCTTGGTGCTGCTGAGACGCGTCTGTCGAGCCTCACTCCTTGATGCTGAGACGCGGGTTTGAACCCTCGCGCCTTGGTGTTGAGACGCGGCTGTCGACCCTCGCGCCTTGGTGCTGAGACGCGTCTGTCGAGCCTCACGCCTTGATGCTGAGACGCGGGTTTGAACCCTCGCGCCTTGGTGTTGAGACGCGGCCCAAATTAGCTTTGCGTCTAGAACTTGGAATTCTGCTTTTCAATGGCTTGTCTCTTAGTGATTTTTTTTTTAGACAGCCTACACGCGCGAAAGACCAGATGGTCCTTCGCGCGCTGTGGGCTGTCAGCCACAGCTGATAGATGCCCCGACTGGGAGAGAGAAAAAACGTGTTTTGTGACGGGACTCACAAAATATGTTTTTGTTTTTCTGTCTTCTCATTGGGTCATCCATCAGCTGTGATATACGGCTGACAGCATGCGAAGATCTATAAATAATAGGCGAACCTTGAGCTTGCTTGTAATTTGACTCTAATTTGGTATGCGCTTTAAAGAAGCATGGAGACCATTATCCTTGTGAGGAGATATCATAATTGAAAAGCATAGCGTGCACATCGAACAATTAGTCCACTTGTCAACTAATATCCGCTTAATATCTTCACAGTTGCCTTTTAACCCACTGGGACTGAGACACGGCCCAGACTCCTAGGGAAGCAGCAGTGGGAAATTTTTCGCAATAGGCGAAAACCTGACGGAGCAATGCGGCGTGGAGGCAGAAAGTCTACAGGTGATGAACTTTTTTTCTCAGAGAAAAAACAATAACGTTATCTGAAAAATAAGTATCGGCTAACTCTGTGCCAGCAGCCGCGGTAAGAAAGCAGAGGATCTTGCTCAACGCTCGCTCAAGTTGCGTGCATCTCTAGATTATCTTTTGTGCACAAAAGCCTCATAGCGGCGAAATTCATTGCCAAAAAAATAAACTATAGAGTTCAAATCCTGCGTGAAACAACATCCTATTAAAAAAAGAATAAAATAATTGCAAGCAGTTACCTTCATCTTGCACGCACACTGCATTCTCTGCCCACAGGGAAGGATGAAAGGAAAAATATGCGTGAATAAAGTTATATACGAAGAAAAGGCAGCACAAGCTGCCAGCAATATTTTTTATCTTTTTGCCCATCAACGGCAGGTGAGATTTTTCGGCGACTTTTGGAGAGCAAACTTGAGGTCTGACTGAAGTCACGTCAGGAGGAGAAGAAATATCTGTGAAATAATGTTCGAACTGATGATCGTGAAAAAACTTATGCTCTAATCAATCTAGACCAACTGATTGGACAACCGCGGGCGACAACAACCAACAATATCAAAACCCAAGTTGACTCCATCATCTCACATTTTCTGCAATAGATGAACAAAGCACCCACATAATTCCTGTAGTGGGAAGAGCAACACCATCATACGTTATTGCTTGATTGAGCCAACACAAAACTGTCTTCTTTTTTTTCCTTTTTTTAATCTGAGGTAGCTCGACCTCACGCTTCAAAAAGTGGAGTTGAAAAACAAGCACAAAAGAGTACAGCAAAAAATTCAACAAACATGCTTGAAACTGTCCAAGTGCATGCCTTCACTTTGGATACATCCAAGAGAAACGATACTTTCTCACCTTTTTGCTTAATTGGTGGAGCATGGATCCCTTGTCTTGTCTCAAACATTGGACCAATTTGGGACCCATCAGTGAACCACATTACCAGCCACAAGTAAACATAACACAAGTTTGTGTTATAAAATGACACAAAATGCACTCAGAGGCCCCAATTCTAAGCTAGTTTACACGGAAAAGATTTCACCTAGACTCATTCAAAATTTGGCTAGTAAACATTGATGCAGTTTACTCTCTTCCATCACATTCTGATGTAGGAGATCAAAGCAACGTCAATATGATCATGACAGCAGGAGAAGCAGACTTCGGTCGACCGCTCGGTCAACCGACAGCCCCAGATAAATCAACGGTCAACCACGAAAATCTGAGAGTGGAGACTTTACAGTCGGTCGATCGGAGTCGACCGACATTCGACAGAGACTAGAGACTCCTCAGTCGACCGTCACCCGAGAACAAAGATTTCTCAGTCGGTCGACCGGCAATATATGAATCTGTTTAGGATTTTGTTTAGTTTTAATTTACTTAATTTTTAAACTTTCTTTCTTTCTTTTGAATTTAGTTTCCTAGATATAATAGGATTTATTCTTAGCCTATAAAAGGCTTTTGAATCTCGTCTCTGTAACCAATTTTTCAATCAATATAATTTAAATTTTCCTCATATTTGCTCGTGGATTCGAGTTGTTCCCTTTAGCTCGTGGATTCGAGTCGTTTCACTCGTGGATTCGAGTGGTTATTCCTACCTGAAGGTTTCTTCAGGGTTCGTCAGTGCTAGGATGAGATCTAGCTCGTGTCATTCGTCTTCTTTGCTTCTCTGTCTGCGTCAAGTGGTGTTAGAGCTTCGGCAAATGCTTCGATGATGGCCAAAGACGATGACGAGTAGTTCAGCCTCTCCACGAGAGCATACACTGTTAAAAGGAGACTTGGTGTACTTGAGTCAATCATGGACACTCTGATCCAAGAAATCAAGAGGCTAACTCTCAAATTTGACGATCGAGGCCTTGTTAATGGTGCGTACTAAAGCGGGCGTGAATATTTATCAAACAATCTTTCTCCACCACCCCACCACCATCAGGTAATCCTCATCCACAACCTCCACCCCAGCAATTTTCTTTCCAACGACCACCCCCATGTCAATGACCACGCCAACCATCACCACCACCCGGACGTCCTATACGATAACTTCCTTACGAAGATCTTACTAACGAGGAAAAACTCATCAACACCTTCTATCCTGAAGACAATTTCAAAGATGAAGGTTATGATGGAAGGACAACCTATGGGTGAGGCCCTAGGCGGATGGTGAATCCTAATCCCAATAGGGGAGAAGAATTTCCTATTCCTAATCCAGATAGGAGAAGAGGTGATCAAAGTCCTAACGAATATAAGATGAAGGTCGAGATTTCTTATTTCAGTGAGAACCTTGACATCGAATCCTTCTTGGATTGGGTCTATGAAGCCTAGAAGTTCTTTGACATGGCTAACGTCCCCAAAGAAAAGTATATTGAGTTCGTGCGTACAAGCTCAAAGGAGGAGGAGCCGCATGGTGGGACCAACTATAGATCACACGAAGGTGCCAAGGCAAACCACTTGTGATGACATGACGGTGCATGAAGCAACTTCTTCAAGATAGATTCCTTCGACCCGATTACCTACAGATTCTTTACAACCATACAAATTTAAGCAATGCAGACAAGATACAAGAACTGTTGCGGCTATACAGAGGAGTTCTACCGCCTTTCGTCGTGATGCGACCTATCCCTGACGGAGGAGCAGCAGACTTCAAAGTACATCAACTGGATAAAGTACTTCATCTAGGAACGTGTGGCCATCCAAGACGTGTTCTCTGTCAACGAGGCACAGAATAAAACAATAAAGATTGAGAGGTTGCAGAGCAAAACCTTACTTTTCAAAGGCGCAACAGAAGGCATCCGACAGCACAAAAACCCAACAAGGTTCTACATCAAGGGAATGACCTCCAGCCCGTAAGGCAATTTACGGCCCACCAGCAAACCCGGTGACGACAGCCGCCACCAATACAAAGGGCAAGGAGAATTCATATGCCAAGCCCGAAATTGGCAAGCATTATAAGTGTGATGAACCTAGACACAGGTCCAATGAGTGCCCGAAGAGAAGGCCCATCAATATGGCAGACTACGAGGACAAAGATGAAGTACTGATCGAGACTGAACTGGAAAATTCTGACTTCGTCAAAGAAGATGGAAGGTGGCTACCTGCGTGGACCAGTGGTTGCTATCAACCAAAAGAACCCCGACACTACAAAAAGAATTCAGATTTTCTACTTAAGATATTCGGTAAAAAACAAAGTGTGCAATCTCATCATCGACAACGACTGTTGCGAAAATATCGTCTCTACTGCATTGGTGGACTATTTGAAATTAGAGAGAGCCACACCCTCATCCATACACCATTCGGTGGATAAAGAAGGGCCTCTGCATAAAGGTAACGAATCATTGCCATGTACCCACTTCAATTGGCAAGTTCTATCAAGATTCAGTTACTTGTAATGTTAATTGAATGCATGCCACATACTATTGGGGTGACCGTGGCACCATGATATCGATGCTACCCATCAAGGCAAGAGGAACATCTATATGTTCACTTGAGAGGGCAAGAGAATTGCCATGAAGCCTATTCCACGACAACTGAAACCGATTAAAGAAGAAAAGCCAAATTTCATATCGATACACAACCGAGGTGAATTCTTGGTGGAGTCCATAGAGACAAAGCAACGATTCGCTTTGGTAGTCAAAGAAGAAGTCAGCCCAACAATTGAAGTTTCTGAGAAGATGAAGTCTATGCTGAAAAAATTTTAAAGAATAGTTCATTACGAGCTCTCGGATGAACTGCCACCCATGAGGGATATCCAACACCATATTGATCTGATCTCCGGAGCGAGTCTACCCAACCTCCCACACTACCGGATGAATCCAAAAGAGAGTGAAATTCTAAGGGAGAAGGTTAAAAAACTGATTCAGAAGGGGCATATTAGGGTGAGCATGAGCCCATGTGCAGTATCAACCCTTTTGATGACAAAGAAATATGAAAGTTGGCACATGTGCTTGGATAGGCAAGTTATCAACAAGATCACTATCCAATATCGAACAAGATCACTATCCAATATCCATTTTCGATACCTCGTCTTGATGGCATGTTGGATCGATTAGGAGGGTCATGTATGTTTTTGAAGATTGATTTGAGGAGCGGCTACCATCAAATTCGCATTAGGCCGGGAGATGAATGGTAGATGTTCCAAACTCCAAAAGGACTGTACGAGTGAATGGTCATGTCTTTTGGACTATCAAATGCACCAGACACTTTCATGAAATTAATGAATCAAGTACTTAAGTCTTTCTTAAGAAATTTATGGTTGTCTACTTTGATGACATCCTAATCTACAGTTCAAATGAAGCCAAACATCTCCAACACCTACGGGACGTGTTCATAGTTCTGAAAGCCAATGAATTATTGTGACGAAATTGATATTCTACGATACCAATTATTACTCACAGGATCGACATTTGCGGAACTTGGTAATGTGATCAATAATTGTAAAAGAAAACTATTGTAAAGTAAACTAGCAATACCTAAACAAAAGAGTAAAAAAGAAAGCACACGACGGCCCAAACTTGACCTACGTCCACGGGGAGAGAACTTGAGAGAGCTTTATTAATATTAATAACTTGGTACAAAGAGATCTAATCTTCCTCTTGATGCAACAAGAATATTCACCTTCCCATTGAATCTACGCCTAGATTACAAGAGTATACCTTCTCTCTATGCACCTTCACCTTACTTCTCTCTTTGCTTGGCTTCCTTTTGATCTCCTTGGTGTTCTCCACCTTTTTTCTCCTTGAGATCAGCTTGGTTGAGGCTATTAAAATGCTTAGTTACAACTTTTTATAGAATTTTACAATACAACTCCTATTTAGATTATGAGATAATCTTGGCCGCTGGATGGTTGAAGAATCTTGATCAATCCTTTTAGAAATTGATCTCCTTGATCTAGAAAGATTTTAGACCCTTTAATCTTTAAAAACAAACCTTTATTGAATAATAATTTTATCAAATTCATATCCTACTAGAATAAGGAAACTCACAATCGCCTGAAAAGGAAACTGTTTCACCTTGATTTGCTTCTTCTGCTTCAAGTCATCGTCTTCTCCAACTCAATTGGATTTTCATGAACCATTCTCTCCTCTTGAAAACAAGGCAAAATCCTAACAATCTCCACCTTGACTTGATTTTCAAGCGTTTAGTAAAACAACTTGAGATTTCGGATAAATACCTTGATTCTTTTCTTGGTTGTAATCACGTCGTGAAGCCTTTAATTCTTACCCCCTCTCCCCGGAGCCTTTAGCTGATTTATCGCCATGGCTTGGGCCATCTCGGATCTTACCCGAATGCATCCTTTCTCATTCCCGCAACATTTTGACCCGTTTCACATCCCGTTTCCTTGAAGCTCCACCTCGCGATAAACTCCCTTCCAAGCTTTTCCTTGAACTCCACCTCGAACTGAGTTTTCTTCCTTCAGCTTGTACAATCTTATACGCTTCTCTACTTCCAAGATTACACTCTCCTTGACTAACTATGACGATACCTTGTTACACTTGGATCCAGCATCCTTCTTCGTCGAGCACCCTTATAGATATTAGATTGTAACCTGCCTCCGGGAGATACCGGACCACCTCTAGAGCACGCACTATCTCATCTTTTTCTGTAACCTTGACTGTCTCAGTGCTAATGACCTTGCAAGCCGAGCCATCCACCATCTTGACAATTCCTTCCTCTTTTGCAACTTAGGAGTTGAACAGCTCTTTTTGAGAACATATATGAATCGTACTACTTGAATTAAATATCCAGCTTTTACCTTGAGCAGTGTTATAATTGTAGAAAGTTATTAATACTTCAATTTCTTCTAAATCACTAAATGTTACGCCTACCTCCGTAGCTTGCCCCCTTCTTCAACCACTCTTACTGATGCTTGCAGTCATTCTTTCAATGACCTTCCCTGTGACAAAAGTGACACGCCTTTGACGAGCCCGGATCTTTCTTTCCTTTTCCTCTTTTTTCGTTCCCGTGACCACCAAACCCGATCATGTTTGCTCCTTTTGATTTGGCCTTTTCCTAATCTCAAGGACGATATGTCGAAGATAAGAAGTTATTAATATTAATAACTTGGTACAAAGAGATCTAACCTTCCTCTTGATGCAACAAGAGTATTCACCTTTCCCTTGAATCTACGCCTAAATTACAAGAGTATACCTTCTCTATATGCACCTTCACCTTTCTCCTCTCTTTACTTGGCTTCCTTCTGATGTCCTTGATATTCTCTACCTTTTTTCTCCTTGAGATCAGCTTGGTTAAGGCAATTACAATGCTTGGTTACAACCTTTATTTATAAGATTTTACAACTCAACTCCTATTTAGACTATGAGATAATCTTGTCCTTTAGATGATTGAATAATCTTAATCAATCCTTTTAGGAATTGATCTCCTTGATCTAGAAGGATTTTAGACCCTTTAATCTTTAAAAATAAACGTTCATTGAATAGGAATTTAATCCAATTCGTATCCTACCAGAATAAGAAAACTCACAATCGTTTGAAAAGAAAATTACTTCACCTTGATTTACTTCTTCTGCTTCAAGTCATCGTCTTCTCCAACTCAATTGGATTTTCTTGGACCATCATCTTCTCTTGAAATTAAGGCAAAATCCTAACATGAATTATACATCAAGCTGAAAAAGTGCAGCTTCATCATACAAGCTTAATATTCTTGGGCTTTGTTGTTAGTTCGCAAGGAATCCATGTAAATGAGAAAAAAGTGAGGGCAATCCGAGAATGGCTCGCACCTAAGAGTTCTACTGATTGGGAAAAAACTGAGAGTATGAAAGTATGTAATTTGAAATTGGAGGTGTTACTCTGATTTCTTGCAATTTAACCACGGTAGCAAGCTATGCGGGTCGTGATCCACGAGGAGTGATGCAAGTTTTTCGGTATGTTTTTAAATCAATCTCTTCTCTGCTTAAGAAACAAAATGAAAATGAAAAAGTTGTTTGTTTTGATTTTTGTTTTGAGCGTTTGAAAAAGTTAAAAGAAAAACTTAAAATATGATTGAAAAGAAAACTAGGGCTTTCAAAATTAGGATTTCTAAAGAGAACCAAAAAGAAAAGAGATTTAGTTTATTTCTTAAAATATGAGAAAAATCAAGACTTACTAATCATCTACCACCACTCATATACTAACATTTGTGAGATAATTGCTTCACTTTGGATCATAAGCAATAGTTCTGCCTTGGAGATTGTATGAGAATTAAGCAAGACAGATAAGATGGAGGAAAACTCCTATTTGAATCACACTTAGTCAAAATTACACATTAAACTATCAAAGTTTTAGCAAGCATATAATAAAAAGAATTATTGACTGGTATTAGCAAATAATAAGTTATTACCCATCCTCATTTGCCTTCAAATAACACTCGCTTATTCACAACTCTTGAATTTAGGCATACATATGATTCAATCGGATTATCAAGCAAAGAATTAGAAGTGAGTGGTGTTTAGAGATTAGCAAGCCATGAAGAGAATTAGTTATTCATAACTAAAGCAAAAAAAAAAAAATAAAAGATTGCATAAATTGAAAACAAAGTAATAAACAAAAGAGAGTTTAGGAAAAAAATTGAAACCTTGTATTGAATCTGTCACCTTCAATTACAATTGCTCTTTCGTCTCTTTCGTCTCACAAAGCCACTCTTGATCTAAACCTAGAAAATTAAACAGAAATTCGGAGGAAAAAGAAACTAAAGAAACCCTAATCTTTGATCTCTGGGTATCTTTTTACCTCTGCCTCCAATAGGATATTTATAGGAGACTGCCCGGATATCTGAGGAATCGGAGTTACACACCAAAATGCGAAGCCAACCAGCCTGATATTGCCGCGTTTCCGCGGCAGTCTAGGAGAAAATGCGACTTTTGAGTCATCAATGACTCATCGATTTTTGCTGTAATTTCGCCTCACCTAGTTGTCTAAAAGTATATTCTCAGAATTCTGATTTGAACTGTGAATATTCTGAGAATATTCTTTTCTTCTCTTGACTTGAAAAATAATTAATTTTGACTTCGAATTTAATTAGGATCCTTAACCTTTTTGGGCTTTTCTTCTTCTTAAACACTAAATAAATAACATGCACACTAATAAACAAAGAGGAGATTAAATAGCATAGTTTTATTTAAATAAATGTGAGAATATGATGTATAATATGCAAAATTGATAAGTAATCAGCTACCGAGATAAGAAGCTTTCACAGCTAGCTACTTTCATGATAGACTATTTTAAAAAGAAGGGTTCTTTCATCAGGACTGATAAAGCCTGAAGGGCTTTTAAACTGATCAAGGAGTAGCTTATTAATGCCCCTATTTTAGCCTTTTCAAGCTTCAATAAGGTGTTTGGTTAGAGTGTGATGCTTGCTGAGTGAGCATTGGAGCACTCCATAGGAAAAGAGACCTATTGCCTTCCTCAGTGAAAAGTTAAATGAAGCACGACAAAAGTGGTCTACATATAAACATGAATTATATGCAGTTTGTCGTCCATTCAAGTCATGGGAGAGCAATCTTATAGCTAGTGACTCTATGCTATTTTTGAATCATCAATCACTCCAACACTTTAAGAAGCAAAAGCACATAAACAAGATGCATGCGAAGTGGGCATCCTACTTTGAACAATTTAATTTGTGATCTGTCATAAATTTGGGGTAGATAACAAAGTTTCTGGTGCATTGAGTTAAAAAAGTTTCACAGTTTGTCTCGTTACAAAGTGAAATCATTGGGTTCGAATGCTGAAGGAGCTATATAAAGAGGATGAAGACTTTATTGATAATTAGGAGAGATATGTCACGACAGCCGACGGATTTCTTCTCAAGGCGGTTAAGTATACCAAGAACTTCATTGAAGGAGAAAGTTATTAGAGATTTGCACGGAGGCGGCCTTGTAGGACACTTTGAGAAACAACTACAACAAGTCTTGAAGAGAGATATTATTGGCCCCAACGAGGGAAGCATGTGGCTACAATTGTGAAGAGTTGTCTGGTTTGTCAAGTAGCTAATGAACAAGTCTAAAATATGGGATTATATACACCTTTACCTGTTCCCAAAGATAGTTGGGAGGACTTGAGCATGAATTTTCATGCTAGGACTTCCTCGCACACAAAAGAAGTAGATTTCATCTTCGTGTTAGTTGATCGATTCTCAAAATGACGCATTTTATTCCTTACCAGAAGACGTCCGATGCACCATATGTGGCCAAATTTCTCTTTCAAGAGATTGTGAGATTGCATGGCGTACCGCGTTCTATTGTTTCGAATCGAGATAACAAATTCTTGGCGACATTTTGGACTACTCTATGGAGGAATTGACACATCTCTAAAGTACAGGAGCACTGCACACCCGCAAATTGATGGCCTAATAGAAACTGTTCACCTCACTTTAGGCAACTTATTGAGGAGTATATGTGGAGACACACCAAGAGCATGGGATCAAAATTTGCCTCAAGCGGAGTTTGCTTACAATAGCGCAATCAACAGCTCAATAGGTATGCCACCCTTTTCTATTGTCTATCGGAAGGTACCTCATCATCTCTTAGACTTAACCAAACTGCCCATTGGCGAGAAGTTTAGCATTACATCTAGTGCCATAGCTGAACAAACAACAGATGTTCAAAAAGAAGTTCGAATGAGGTTCGAAAAATTCAATGCAAGGTACAAGGCCGCAACTAATAAAAGAGGAGAGAAAAATGTATTCAAAGAAGGGGAAATGATCATAGTACACTTGAGAAAAAAAATTCCTGCTAGATCGTACAACAAATTGAAACCAAAGAAGTATGACCTGTTCAAGATCATGAAGAAGATCAATGATAACGCCTTTGTTATGGATCTTCCAAGAAACATGGCAATGTCTTCAATGTGGCTGATCTCTACGATTATCACCCAACCGAGCAGCTCTATCTAGATAATAACTCAAGGACGAGTTCTTTTGAAGAGGGGGGAACTGATGTAAGAGAGGAAAGCAACAGCAACAGGATCATGTCAGCACCGATCGCCCAGTCGATTGATAGTCCCAGATAAATCAACAGCTGACCGCCCAGTCGATTGATAGTCCCAGATAAATCAACAGCTGACCGCCCAATTGATCGTGATAAACCAAGAGTAGAGACTTTACATTCGATCGATCGTCTGATCGACCGACATTCAATAGAGCAATATCTGAAACTGTTTAGAATTCTATGTAGTTTTAATTTGTTTCTCTATTTTTAAACTTTTTTTTTATTTTGAATTTAGTTTCATAGATAGAATAGGACTTATTCTAAGCGTATAAAAAGCCCTCGAATCTCTTGTACTTATAATCAATTTTTCAATCAATATATTTTGAGTTTTCCTCATATTTGCTCGTGGATTCGAGTTGTTCTCTTTGGCTCGTGGACTCGGGTCGTTTCGCTCATTGACTCGAATGGCTATTCCTATCCGAAGATTCCATCAGGGTTCATCAGCGTTAGGACGAGATCAAACCCGCGTCACTCATCTTCTTTGTTTCCCACCTGCCTCACATTCTATGCATCAGGACAAAACCTTATCAGAAACCTATATTGATACCAACATAAAAAATTTGACATGCATGCTAGCAGATAAAAAAGAAAAATGTCGAGAAACAAGATTTGTGGATAGCATATAAACAGAGGGAAACAGCTGCATCTACAAAGTACAGAGAAGCCCCAACAGCTGAAGCCATATTGACAGCAGGAATCTTAGTTACCTAACATGTCAATTGGGCAGTTTGTTTTCTTTATATTTTTCCTTGGATGTATTCTAAAAAGAAAGAGAATAATGTGATTGGTCCTGAGAAGTCTGAAACTAAACTAATGCTTCCAACAATTTTATGTTATTGACTAAATGCAATTCGCAAAGCTAATACATGGACAATGATAAGTCAGGCTCAGACTTGAACTATCCCAAATTTAAAATTGCCGTAGAATGAGGAGGAGGAAGAATGAAGAGGGAAGAAATTTAGGGTTTAAGGATAAGGTTTGATTTAGGCTTCAACATCAAAGAGATCGCTCTCCCACTCAGCACATCATGCCAAAATTCAATCACAAAGCAAATTTAAAATGCAAAATTTAGGATTTTTTTAAAATCAATTGAATTGGAAAAATAAGTGCAATTCTTGGCCTTAAATAAGCCTCATATAAAAACCAACTCCAATCATAACCGTTATGGGTCTAAAATAAAGAGGAAAAAAGTGAGCCTAACTTAAAATAAATAGTAAAAAGCCTAAATAAAAATAATAACTACCGATTCTCATCAATTCTCCGCGGCTTCGAAAAAATTCACCTGGCGAATGGCAGCAATGTAGATGATGAAATCGAACCAGAAAGAACTGCACAAACTCCTCAGTGGCGAGTTTCCTCAACAGTGGTGGCTCCAATGGACGAACTGAAAATCGTTAGTTATAGTCCCGTGAAAGTACAATAACGAGTCAGGTTTTTGACGGTGAATACCAGGCTGATCCCAAGATCATAGCAAATATTGAGCTTGTAGGCACTGGAACTAAACCTTCTCAAAACCTTCTATGAACTCCTGCGTAGAGTATAGAGCTTTTTTAAAGTTTCTAGTGAAAACCTCTTTGGGTGCACCCTAATCAACACCTCATCACCTATTGCGAGGTCTTGCAACCGCTTGTGAAACTCTGCAGCAGACTAATAATTATAATTGTTGATTGTCATTTGTCTTGTATTATGATCATGCAACTCATGTAAATGTGATACAGATGACTCAATTGTGACAATAAGTAGGATACCAAAGGGAAGAGGGAGGACTTCCACCTGGAAGTAGACCCATAAATAGAAGACGCAGGAGAAAATTTGGATCTACTCACTAAGTAATATGGTGTCTTGTTAGTCTTTTCGATGATTGTTCCCTCCTTATTATCCCGACATTCGACTTGGGTTTGGTAGATTTTAAAACTATCTTCTTTCTTTTAAATTTAAATTCATAAGTATTAAACATACTCGGACTGGTTACATCCAAGTTATACAAGCAAAGCTACCAATAAAATGTGTGCAGGGTCAATGTCTAAGACATTACACCAAACACGATCCTCGTAACTAGACATGTGGATAGAAACTTGGCAACGCTGGGTAATAGATTGAGCAGTCTTATCAACCCAATTCACGTTGTATGATTGGGGATGTGGTTCAACGTTGAGACCCATCTTCCCAAGTGTTGTCTTGGCAATGATGTTCACACAACTACCCTATCGATCATCAATTTATAATTCTTCCCCTCACATGTAATATAGGTGTGGAACACACTAAACCTGCACCAATCCTTATAACTAACAACTGTGTGTGAACACCTAACTAAATGCTAGACACCCTAACATCATCATCAAAATCAGTCGCGCTACCAGTTGGCTCGTAGACTACTGTCTCGATCTCATCATCATCGGCTTTCTTAATTAGAAGGTTCCTAGAGAGAGACTGCGCGCAGCATGGTGACCCTGACCTTGACACTTAAAACACTGACTACTTTTGGCGTTCCTAGAAGATTCACCTATCACACACTTGCCCCTAGGATCTCTAGTGGTGTGAGCGTTTGGCTAAGTTGCTCCCTATTTTGGGAATGCTCCTACGCTCCGAAGAAAACCTAAGAGAGATTTCTATGTCCTAAGCTAAATGACTGGCTTACTCAAGGGCCTCGTGTGCGAGTGAATGAACATAGCTCGCTGGATGTCTGACCTCAACCCCAAACGATACCGAGATATAGCTTGGTAGGAATCTTCTTGCACCTCACAACGTAGAGTTAGATCGTCAAATTCAATAGTGTAATCTTGAACTGACCTGCTGCCCTGGCGAAGCTATGCAATTTGTCTAAAAGGCGATATTTATAGGAATCGGGAAGATACTTCTCTTTAAGGTTTTGTTTCATTTCCTCTCAAAACTCTATGAAAACCCCACGACTAGTGTACTCTCCCTACAAAGGTTTAATAAATCCTACCTTACCCTGTAAGTCTCATCCTAGCAAATCGAACCCTACTTTCCTCTATGAATCTATGCTAATCAAAATTGTAATCTAGATCTGTTATTTAGTCACTAAAATCTTCGTGTCAAGGATACCGTCAAATGTGGGAGGATCTATCTTAATCCTATGGATTGTGTCATCTTCTTCATCCCTACATCTATTAGTGTTCTCTCTCATATCTCGAGTGTCATCTCTAGAGTTCTCTTTATTTTTATTTTCTAATCTTTCTACTATAAGTTTTAAATCTTAAAACTCTTTAAGGATTAGTTCTAGTTTGGACTCCATATCTAGCTAATTAGGGAAATAAATTCTACCACTATGAAAGAGCATGCACAGTCTATAAATGCAAGTGCAATATACACAATCCCACGGATGCAAAGCAATCCCCTAAGTGTCACTAAATGCGTGCGCTACATGATCGAACGAAAAAAATTTCGTAATGACTTCTAAAATGAACATGCAAAGAATGAATCCTAAGAAACAGACAACAATAAAGGCAATTAACAATAGCAAATATAATCACAATCACCACATATACACAAGAGAGATGCAAAATATCACAATAGTCGGAAGTGAGTTTAGAATTTACCTAAAAGCGCTTGATAAAGCACCGATATCGAGTAGTGGCTCCGAACAAGGGCTTGTAGAAGCCGAATCTGTTACCCGAAAACTGCGAAAAAAATTTCAGTGTCTTCGAGACTCAACTGCGGATCCAACGCTTCAGATGAAACTCGAATCAGACTTCAAAAGGATCTAAAACGGGCTCTGAACTATCGCTGTGCGCTACTATGAATGGGATTGAGTTGGCTCAGCCCCGACTCGCTAAATTGATTCGGGCTCGGATCGGGTTGACTAACTGAACCAGTCAGGCTGATTCAGTTGGCTTAAATCAGGTGGATCGGGTTTGGGTCGGGTTTGGTTTGAATCGAACTGATGCGATTAGCTATGGATTCAAAATTGTTTGTTAACGGGTCTAACTTAAACCCGATAACATAATTAGATATAGGTTTGAGAATTGAAACCCACAACCCGTATCTCTTACCTCACACCCGATCAAATCTAGGGCTCCCTGTGGCGGCGGTGGACGACGAAGATGACGGCGTCGGATCTACGGCAAAATGACTGCAACGATGAGGAGCTCATCATCTGGCACTAGCGATTGGATCTAAGAGGCGGCGGCAAGGCGAAACGTGGCGGCACTGTTGTGGATGAAGACGAGGTCATTGGCTTGAGGGCGATAATGCAGCAAAGGATGAAGACGAACTTTAGCGATGAAGTCGATGTCGATCGATACAGATCTGTCAACAATAGAGGTTGTTAGCGGCGATGTCGATCAGAGGAGGCGACGAGGGAGAAGCCTGCTGGATTCGTCAACGGCGATGGGGAAAGAGGTGATGAGGGAGGAAGAGATCCACTAAGTCTACCGAAAACCTACTAACAAGGGAGGAAGAGATCCGATGTCAATGGGGGTCGTGGCGAGGAACGCAGTGTAGGTTGTCGACGGCGGTGTCGATCGAAGGAGACGAGCAGACAACAACGATGAGAAGGGAGAGATCAGGCGGCTATGCATTTGCAGTCACAAACGATGAAGACCAAACAATAAATCGTCAGATTTTTGATTTCTTATTTTTTTATTTTCTTTTTTTTGAATTATTTTTTTCTTTTTCTTTTTTTTTTGACAAATAGAGAAGAGAAAAGGAAGAAATAGATCTAGAGTTTTATAGAAGTTGTGATGGAGATTAGAGTTTGGAGAATTTTCTTTGGAAGAAGAATTTAGCAAAAATTTAACACTGATATCAAACTGATTTAAAACGGCAAGGGGAAGAATGAAGTGAAAGAAATTTACAATTTAAGAGATTAAATTTAATTTAGGCTTCAACACCAAAGAGATCTCTCCCACTCAGCACATCACCATTCCAAGATTCAATCACAAAGCAAAATTGCAATGCAAAATTTAAGATTTTCTTAAATCAAAAATAACTGCACGTCTTGGCCTTACATATGCCTCAAACAAAAACCAACTCCCATCATAACCGATATGTGACTAAAATAAAGATGAAAAAAGTAAACCTAACCTAAAATAAATAGAAAAGAGTCTAAACAAAAATAATAACTACTGATTCCCATTAGAAACACTAGCAACACAACATAGAAATATTCGAAATCAATATTCAAACATGATAGCAGTGTATAGTGGCAACACTCTCAGCAGCAATGTTTCGCTCACCGCCAGTGTGGATAAAGTAGAACATCAGAATTCAACTACTTAGAATGAGGGCATTACACACGGGAAGTGATAATAGCAGCAGCATCATCATGAAAGTAATCACACAGGGAAAAGCACGGGCGCTGCACCTTCTGTGCACCAAATTAAACAGATATCTCGACCAATCATAGGAAATTGTAGATTCTTTGAAGGAACAGGCCACCATCCTTGTCCACAATGCCTTATGGCTTCTTATCTAACTTCAATACCAGATTACAGGAACCCAAAATTAACACGAGTGCCGTATACAATGTCAATTTTTATACTATGACACAAAAAGTTCAGACATCTCTCTCTCTCAACACTTTTTACCTAGGGCAGGCTGTCAAGGGTCATGCTCTGTTACCCTCTTCTAAGATGGACCTAGGTGTGTCTTTGTGAAAATATTGGGCCACAGGCTCTCTATGCAAAATAACGAAATCATAAACCCAATGCATCACACATTTTCCCATAAGTTCTCCACTTATATATACTTCTACTTGTAACCACCATCTAAAAACTTCATCTTCAGATAGCAAGTAGTTCACTAAAGTCTCATTCTAAAAAAATTCAACAACTTTGAATTGACAGTCACAATCCTGCAGTGTCCCCATCATCTCAACTCTAATTTAGAATTGAAAAATTAGATTCTAAGAGCCTGAACTGGCTTAACATCTATAAGGTGTGTAGTCCTTAAAGAACTAACATCCCTAACTAAACAAACTAATCGTTTAAATTTCACCAACCATCTCAAATCCTCAAGAAGTGCCTGGTCATCCAAACAATAAAATTTTCACAATGTTTACAGTGCAAATCTTTAATTGGTACAATACATTCAAATAATAGAAACAAAGCTAATGATAAAAGAGAAGTACAAATAAAACTGAATTATACATCAGCGCAACCAATGATTTATGGCAACTCAGCTTCTAGTCCAAGGATACAAACTACGTGATACTTTTCAAAATGAGAAGAATCATAGAAGAAAGGAAATGATATGCTCACTTCCAGTGTTGCCACACAATTCCAGGGTCTCTATCGACTGGAAAACAACAGAAGGTTCCCAAGCACAAATAAGCACACATAATACATTCAAAACATACAACCATGATGCCTTCCATGCAAACCAGATGCTCCAATATGTGTTTCCAATTAGCATTCAAATTGCTAGTCCACAGTCACATGGATAACCCATATGTATAACTCTAAAAATTACAATCCGTTGCGTAGCAGCATTAGCAGTTTCCCCTTTGCAGTCTCTTTAGCATTTAAAAATAAAGAGCAAGTACTGTGAATGCTATTTACAAGCTTTCATAAGACGTGTTATGAAAAATGCAATCTGTTTGCCATGACGGAAATAGAAATTTAATATGTATGTCCAAATTTTCTGCTACCACATTTATTCACACAGGCATGCGCACACAAGCACATGAACACACACACACGGACCCGTATTCATGCATGCACACACACAAAACATACCAAAAGATTTCAACTAAGGAGTCAGAGAGCAAGGAACAAGAAGTAACATGATGAAATTCATCGAAGACAAAGTTTGGTAAGAGGAGAATTTCACTTTAAAAAATAAAAAGAAAGTAAACTCGAGACTAAAATAAATAAAGTAAAAACTATAATTGAAAACTACCAAACAAAACTATATTATAAACTTAGGAAACAGAACTGCAAGAGGTAAATGAAATAGAATGAAAGAAGACCTGACATTTCTTATATTCAGAAGCCCTGACAAGTCTTATATTCAGTACACAACTCTCTCTTGCCAGCTTCAGGTTTACATTATCCTGTCCATATATATCTTCATCTAAAACCTTCAAACAAGGAAAAGAGATAAACAAGGCATTACAAAATTAGAACACAAATTTCTCTATGAATGTACTACATGTTGTGAAATTGCCTTATTTTCAAGAGGAGATGATGGTCGAAGAAGATCCAATTAAATTGGAGAAGAACTTAGAAAAAAGCAGATCAAGAAAACTATGTGGAGATCAACAAGTATGTCGACCACACACAATGGACGGTCGACATGCCTATCGACTGCACTCAACATAGAAGAAACGCAGCTCAGATTTTTGACAGGCAGCAAATACTATCGACAAGCTTGTCGACAGCCAAAAGCCTAGAATTGGATTCAGGTATTCTTTTCGGGCGAGTTCAAGTTTCCTTTCTAGTGGACTCCGATAGAACTCATGTTCTATTCATTGGAGGATTTGAATCTAAGATTGAAGGGTCTAGAATTATTTTAGATCAAAGAAATCAACTCCTACAAAGATTGATGAAGTTATTAAAACATCCGACGACCAAGATCATCTCATAGTTCGAATAAAGTTTGTATTTAAAACTCTATAAATAAATATCGTAATAACACAAGAAGAATAAAAATAGCGAATGCAAGGAGTATGTAACAGTGCAAAAAGAAAAAGAATACCCTTGTAAACTAGAGAGATTCACGGGAAAGGTGAATACTCTTATGAGAATCAAGGAAATGTTAAATCTCTAGTACCAAGTTTATTAATAATAAAACTCTCAAGTTCTCTTCCTGTGGACGTAGGTCGGGTTTGACCAAATCACGTTAAATCCTCGTGTTATTTCTCTTTTTTTGGGCATTACTACTTTACTAGTTTTTTTTTGCAAGTACTACATGTTGCCACTGTCCCACAACATCGATCACGATCTTGGACGCACAACAGTTGGCGTCATAGCTCAACTGTTGATGTGGTCTCAACAATAAAATTGACGATAAGATGATATGTCAAAGATTGAAATTTCTGCGAGCAAGTTCGAAGTCGAGAATTCAATGGCAAAGGAAACTTCGGTCTATGGCAAAAGAGAGTGAAGGCGTTGTTGGTACTACATGCTCTTTACAAAACCCTGCAAGGAAACTCAACAAAACATGTAGGCATGTCGGATGAGGATTGGGAGGAGTTGAATCTGAAAGCGGCAAGTACGACCCAATTATATCTCGCAGACAAAGTTATATACAACGTGATGGATGAAGAAACGGTTACGAGTTTGTAGTCAAGGTTAGAAACATTACATATGACAAAGAGCCTCTCCAACAAGCTTTACTTGAAGAAACAACTATATGGGTAATGCATGAAGAAAGGGGCAGCCGTGTTGAAGCATCTGAACTTCAACAAGATTATCAATGAGATATTGGGTGTTGATGTGAAGATCGACGAGGAGGACAAGGTGTTAATTCTTCACAGTTCGCTTCTGGAGACGTACGATCATATCATAACCACCATGCTCTACGGAAAGGAAACACTCATCTTGGAGGAGTTACAGCAACTGTTATCAAACAAGATCGGGAAAAGGCCAAACCAAGGTGAATTGAAAGGTTCAGGTTTGGTTATAGAAAGGAAAGAAGAAAAGAAAGTCCGAGTTCGTCGAAGGCATGCAATTGTCACAAGAAAGGTCATTGAAAGGACTGCAAGCATCAACAAGAGGGGTTGAAGAAGAATGGGCAAACTGTAGACATGGTTCAAAGTCGCGGTCTCGACCGCTGACTCGACAGGCACTGAGACGCATTGGTCACGGCGTCTCGAATCGGTCTCAGGTGATACGAGCAAAATGCTACATAGAAAGCTCAAAAATTCTTAAAAAATCATGACAAATCTTAAAAAATATATCGACATTTATATTCTAGCTTTCATTTCCAGCTAGTCACGGGTGAATAATGCATCATATTATAATTTGTTTCTAAATTAAACAAAAACAAAAAAAATAAAGGTTAAAAGATGGTCTCTGTTTGAGAGAGACTACCGAGTGAGAGCGCGACAAAGAGAGGGAGGGGAAGGGGAGATATCAGGTGAGGGGGAAGGGGGAAGGGAGAGATCGGAGAGGGAGGGAAGGAGAGCGAAGGGAGGGAGACAGAGAGAGATCAGAGGGAAAGCGCAAGATCGGCGGGAGAGAGATATGGACCTGGAGGCGGGTGGTGCCGCAGGAGGGCGGACGACCGACTGCGGCTGATGGGCAAGTGACGGCGACAGGCGGGCCAACGAAAGAGGTAAGCCCCTGATCTTCATATTGTTGCTTCTTTTTTTCCCCTTTTTATACTGGACCGACTCGGGGTCGACTCGAACTCGACTCGACCGACCTCGACTCGACCGAGTCAACCCGAGTCGTATCGGGACTCGGCCGATTCGACCGAGTCGTTGCTGGGTCGATCAATAATTAAGACCCTGGACAACTCGCATCTCAGTTTGATCTCGGTGCCCGCCGAATCGAAGATGACTCGGCCGAGTTAGAGTCGTCTCCGACTCGGCCGATTCTTCGAACCCTGACTGCAGAGACTGGCGTAACAGATGGTGTATCAGATACCTATGTGTTAAACGACTTCCATAGATAACACTTCTACAGATAAAGGCTGAATATTAGATTCGGAAAGATATGTTCAACTCCTTAGTTGCAAATGAGGAAGAGGCTGTCAAAATAACGAAAGGCTCGACTTGCGAGGTCATCAATAATAGGATAGTCAATGTTATAGGTAGAGATGGGACGGTGCATGCTTTGTCCCGGGTACGGTACAATTAATATCCATAAGGGTGCTCGATTCAGAAAGATGTCCAATCCAAATGCAACACGAAGTCGTCACAATTAGTTAAAAAGACAGGATAATCCTGAAAGAAGATAAGTGTGGGGGATATACAAGCTGAAGGAAGGAAACTCGGTTCAATATGGAGTTTCAATGACAAGCTTAAAAGGGAGCTCATCTCGAGGTGGAGCTTTAAGGAAGACTGCGACGGGATGTGAACAGGGTCAAAGTGTCGCAAGAAAGAGAGAGGGCGCATTCAGGCAAAGCCTGAGATGACTCAAGGCATGGCGGTGAATCAGCCAAAGGCTCAGGGAAAGGGGGCAAGAATAAAGACTTCATGATACGATTACAATCAAGAAAAGAATCTAAGTAAATTTTTAATGTATTTTACTAAAGGCTTGAAAAGCAAGTCAAGGTGGAAATTGTTATGAAATTGCCTTGTTTTCATGAGATGATAGTCTTAAAGATCCAATCAAATTGGAGAACTTGGAAAAGAAGCAGATCAAGAAAACAATATAGCGATCGACAGGCCTGTCGACCACAGTCAACAGAGAAGAAACACGGCTCAGATTTTCAACAGGCAACAGACACTGTCGACAGGCCTGACGATAACCGCTCGGGCATTTCGACAGCCAGAGGCCCAGAATTGGATTCAGATTTCCTTTTCAGGAGCGTTCAGGTTTCCTTTCTAATGGACTCCAAATATAGCTCAAATTCTATTCATTGAAGAATTTGTTTCTAAAGATTAAGGGTCTAGAATTATTCTAGATCAAGAAAATCAACTCCTATGAAGATTGATCAAGTTCTTCAAGAATCTAACGATCAAGATCATCTCATAGTTCGGATAGGATTTGTATTATAAAACTCTATAAATAAAAGTTGTAAACCTAGTATATTGTAACACAAGAAGAATAAAAGAAGTTAATACAAAGAGAAGAGTAAGTGACGGGGCAAAGAGAGAATACTTTTGTAATCTAGAGGGATTCAAGGGGAAGTCGAATACTCGTGGGAATCAAGGGAAAGGTTAGATCTCTTATACCAAATTTATTAATAAAACTTTCTCAAGTTCTCTCCCCATGGATGTAGGTCGGGTTTGACCGAACCACGTTAAATCCACGTGTTATTTCACTTTTGTTTTGGTATTGCTACTTTGCTTTCCTAGTTTTCTTTTGCAAGTAATACATATTGCCACGGTTCTGCAATGTCGATCACGATCTTGAGCGCACAACAGTTAGTGTCATTGTCCGACTGTTGGTGTGGTCTCATCACTATATCTTTCAACACAACACGCTTTTATCGATACAAGGGATGATTACCATAGATACAAGATGCATTTAAGTGTGGACATATATGCTTTGTCGACACCATCCTAGTCAAAAGGTTTTCACTACTAAATTCATAATTTGTCTAAGAGTAAATTAAGGAAACCCAGTATGGCTAATTTAAGGTTGGAGGCAGCATTGGGGTTCATGTCTCTGGCCTCGTTGAGAGAGATTATGTATTAGTTTAGTCCCACATCGCCTGTGGGACCTATATGTACCATGTACTTATAAATAAATCAGAGTATGAATCCTAGCATTCAACTCTCTCTCTCTCCCACGATATATACAATTATAACATGGTGTCGAGCCACTCAAAAACCCGAATCCTAATCCTAAAATCATAACCCTAATCCCTCTTTAAAAAATATTGCTCAAATTTGGCCAAACTTCAGCCGAAAATCCACGAAAAATCCCCAACAGCCTTGTTCATCTTCTTCAGACTAACTTAACCCTACTTCTCCCCTCACCTACTTCCTCCTCTCCTTTCACTGGGCTCCACCGTCACCCGCCATCGCCACGTCATCCCCTTCCCCTCGATGGTCGATCTCCATCTTCGCCTTCTTCGACTTGGCATCAGCAGCAGTGTCAGCATCATGATCTCCTCCGTCGTCAGCATCAGCGATTAGCAGATCTCCTCCACCTCATAGTCTCCAACGTTAGCATCGTCTTCGTCCATTATCTGCTCCTATCATTGTATCGACCTTACGCTCAAATCTCGCCATCATAGTCACCCACCTGTGACGCCGCCCTGATCTCGCCGTTAGACTCCCTCGCGACGCTGCTGCTCGCTCCCACCATTAGAATCACTCGCCAAATCGTCGCCTTCACCGCCATCACCTCCTCTCCAGACCCTCATTGTCGCCGCCTCGTCGTCCCCCCATAGCTCTGATGGAAGAATATTTGTTTCAATTAAGTTGTATTCGGGTTCAGTAAAAACCTGACCTGCCAGCAGCAATCCAACCAGATTTTATTTCAGCTGACCTGGCACCAATCTGAGCCGCTACTATGCCAACTCGTTAAGCACAGTACAAACTCGTTAACAGTTCGGATTTTGTTTGCGGGCCTTATCAGCTGTTCAGACCCGACACGATTCTCGAATTATTGGAACCGTGAAACCATACCTACGCGTCTACAGTGTTCACAAGAGTTTGTTACCGGCCATGTCCCGTGTTTATGTTGACAATTTGGATGTCAGTATCTCTAAGCAGGAGTTGGGGGATGAGTTTCGATCATATGGAGTTACAAGTCATATTTGGGTTGCGAAAAAGCCACCAGGTTATACCGATATCGATTTTGATGACCGTAAAGCTGCTCAAGACGCAATGTGTCTTGGACTGTAAAGCTGATTTTTTTTAGTTTGCGAATTTGATTTTTGGTGTTGGTTGTTGAGTGCCCGCCAAGTGTTAGTTGCTTTGTCCTGATCTGTCGTTGTGTCCCATGCTTATGACTTGCTTGATAAATTGCTTCAAAGATTCTCTTAACTGAAAATTGTCTTTATGCACAATAAAGCCTGCAGATCATAAAATTACTGTATCATTACTTCACTCACACAATTTAATTCATAAATCACTTAATAAGAGTATTAAATGACAGAAAACATTAGACTTGTCAAATACCCCTAAACCTAATCTTTGCTTGTCCCCAAGCAAACTCTTTATTTTTTTTAATTTTATATATATATATATATATATATATATATATATATATATATATATATATATATATATAATTGCCATTTTCGTAGGGAACACGATTGCTTGAGCGTATGCAACAAACTTTTACATCTCCAGGTTACGCTGCATGACAAGTTATATTCTCGTGAGGGTTTGCAATGATGCTACCAACAAACATCAAATTGTGTCATTTGTTTGACATGCACAATTTGCAAATTAAAATCTTATGAATCATACCACCCGACATAAATGTTACTATAAACATAGAATCGCCTAACATGAATTTCTAGAAGCCCAGTATTCCCCAGTTTTCAGAAGATTTAAAGTAAATGTAAATCTACTGACTTATGACACTTTAACACAATCATTTCATGCACATCATTCATAATTAAGAGATTCTAATCAAACTCAATCCTATAACAGCTCATTCAAGATCATTGTTAATTAAATTGGACATCGACTCGGAAGTTACTTCAATTCAAGCACCGTCTCTTTTTAACTATTATTCCTTGACTCAAAGTACCATACTTTTCCAAACAGATAACTCTCGATTTAACCAACGATTCCTAGTATTAGAGGCCAAGAATATCACGCATATTGGAACCGTGAGGACTTTTTACCTCAAGATAACACTTGCTTGGGTGAAAATAAGAGAATATCCACACATTTGCCCCTTATGGTCTTGAACTATAAAAAAATTCAAAACTTTGCTTGTCATATCACAGCCTCCTTATGGAATACAATTAATCACAAAATTCCCTTGAACTCGCAAATTGTTAAGAAGGAATTAAAATAATATCTCCTAACTATAAATAGTGAAGCAATGACAAAGAATTGGACAAGTGTCTTGCCCGGTAATCAGAAAACTACTTTTACTTCATTTTGTACTTTACAAGGTTATACTTTATTCAAATATTCACCTCATGCTTTTCTATTTTATACTCGATTTGCACAAGGTACTATTCAAAACATAAGATTAATATACAAACTGACATATTCTGGCATTATTTTAAAAAAAAATTAAATTCTACTCACCCCAAACCTAATTCAAACATTAGTCCTCAACGTTTCAATAAAAATGAAGGCAAGGAGAGCGGATTGAGTATTCCAGACTTGCAGCACAAGTAAGAAGAAGTGTTGAGATGTTTCCCCAAACCTGAAACAAACACACATGTGGACTCGCAATGACACATGTTAGCTCAAAATTTCAACATACTCGACAGAATTGGATTGACTAAGTTGAACGTCTTCAACGAGACGTAGGGTATGTTTGGTTATCGTAATTAGCCGTAATAGTCGTAATTGGTAAAATCTTTTACAGCTGTAAATGAGTTACATGCATGTAAATTTTACGGTGTTTGGTTGTAATATAAAGTTGCAAGTGAGAAAGTGTAGTGTTTTACGGTGTTTGGTTGTCGTAATGTGTAGTCGTAAGTGGAAAAGTTGACCACAAAATTAACTATTTGATGATTTAAAAAGTTTTAATATTGCAAATAAATACTAAAATGCTAAATATTAAAAAAATTAATATTAACATAAAAAATAATACAAATTTGCATAAACACAATTAACTGTAAGTGAGCTATAAGTGAGTGGTAATTGGGTTGCAAGTGAGTGGACGTTGAGTTGCGTAAGTCATTTAGGAATTACGGTTCAAACAAACGTCGTAGTTGTAATTGAGTTGTAAGTCATTTACGAATTACAGACTTTTACGACTTTTACAACGAAACAAACCCCGTAGTTCTGCTCACTGTAAATTATGGTCTCAATCATCTGTTGTCACGCCCCGCTTCCCAAAATACTTGGAAACGGAGTCGCGACTAGAGTCGGCGACGAATATACGTGAAGAAAATGCCACATGTATACACTCTAAGCTTAAAGTGACCTAAACAAGTTATATAAATTAACAATAAAGGCAATAAAGTCACTGCAATATTACATATAAATCCTACACATGATAATGTTATTCTATGAATAATCAACAAAACTACTACCGAGTCTAGTGTATATAGAGAATCAAAAGAAATCAACAAGATGAAAATGAAAAGAACTGTACCTAAGAATCTGGGTGATCAAGCAAAAAGAGACGTACTCCTCAGATATAACACGGTCTCCTCATATACCTGATCAATAAAATGTAACCATAGACCGGATGTGCAAATCCAGGGAGTCAGACTCCCAATGAGTGTTTAAAAAAAAAAAAGGAAAGGTGCACGTGCATATATCGTGTGATCATACTATGATACTATCATGAAGGTGTATTGGGTAAGAAAATAGCATGAATAACACGATAATAAGGAAATAGTACGATACATCATCAATCAACAAATCCCATGTATTACAGTGACATACGATACGTAACTTTAAGACTAAGTAGATTAATTTGTCATGAGTACAATCACGTATCTATCATAACATACATAAGCTAACACATATCAGCTACGGTGTATCATGTCAGTCAGTTGTTATTAATTATGTCAGCGAACACCAATTGTCACATGCAATAGACGCATCCCATGCTACGCCTACTACACATGTCAATCGGGGTCCTATGTTATTAAAACTGATCGGTTGGAGACATTGTCTGTGTTTTAAATGGGTCACGTACATACTCGAGACCATGGACCAAACTCCTGACGCTGAACCAGACCCTACCGCTAGGTAGTCAGTTAACATGTATAACAAGTCAGGTAACATGTATAACATATATAACATGAACAAGAACAAGACGGGGTGTCAGTCACCCATAAGAACCCTGCAGTGGAACCCTCTTTCGGCTGCGCAACCTATATTCTAGATCCACCCAAAATACAGACGTCTCCTCCAATAATTTCCCCAATCCCGGTGTAAGTTGTTTAATATCATGTTATTTATATTATCAAGATTAATTAAAATATATGTTACCTAGATCACTGGGATAACTCGATGGTAGCAACGATAATAACATCAACAGTGTAATCAAGATACATGATGTCAATGAACAGGATAAACAGGATGATGTTACCGTATAACAATATTTTCCCATTGACTTTAGTAACATGGACAATATCGTTTTCAGTAGATGTCATGTATAATCAGTCAAGTCTTTCAGGTGATATCATGATATTCAGGACCAACAATAATATGTAAAATTATTTAAAGAGGTAAAATACTTAATAACTAAATAACAAGGAATACATGCATAAAATACGTTCACATGAAATGATAACAATTCAATATACATTAATGCAAACAAACAAGATGACTACTCTCAATGATATCTAGTTTGCATTTAATATGTATATATGCGAATATAAATTATAATTGACAAGTGTTTATATGATAATTGAACATGAGGGTAATTAATATATCAAATATAATTTATAAAAAAATCAAACATGCACGAGAATTTAGATAATAACAAAAATGTACCAATGAGATAAATACTTACTCAAAAAATTACTGAAATACTCAATAAAATAAAAAGAACAATCAAATGAAATAATCCTAAAATACTCATTAAAGTAAATTAAGAATACTTACCTGGATTTATCACGAGTCTAAATACCAAATTTTGAAATTCTAAGAAATCTACATTAAATACATTTTAATTAGAAATTTATCGAACTTTACATAAGATGTTCTAATTCAAGCTTATCTATTATTTAAATAAGATGTGGATAGTTCAGAGCTTAGAACAAGATTATATGATGATCTACTAAGCTTTTTAGGATATATTTAAATTTTATTTTCTATTTTTATTGGGTTTAAATGGTTAAAACATGAAAATCTCTCAACAGTTTAAGTATTACAATAGCGGCTTTTTAATTTAAATGAAGTGATTCAGTTCAATATGTTCAGTAACTGGTACCAAAATTATTCAGAAGTTCATGAAAGTTATTTAAATTGTTATTTCTATTTTTATTTATATTTTGAAATTTTAATTTAATTATTTTAATTATTTTTCCACAGGTTAACGGGTTTATGCAGTCGGATCGGGTTCAGACAAGTTGGAATATAAGTGGGCTGGACTGGCTGTGGACGTGGCTAGATTTTTTTTATTTTTTTTGTTGACAAGCCCACTGTGCACTGATTTGTTAACAAAAAAACAAAAAATAAAAATTTTAGCCAGGCCCACAAACAATCCAGTAGCCCACTTATGTTGTTCCAGCTTCCCTAAACCCGACCCGACTGCAAAAACATACCCGTTAATTTGTGAAAAACCAATTGAAATAATTAGATTAAAATTTCAAAATAAATAAATAAAAATAACAATTTAGATAACTCTCATAAACTACTAAAGAATTTTGGTACCAGTTACTAAACATATAAAACTGAATGACTTCATTCAAAGTTAAAAACTCTCTATTGTAATACTCAGACCCATTAAGAGATATTCATATTTTTAACCATTTAAACCGAATAAAACCAGAAAATAAATCTAAATAAATCTTAATAAACTTAATAGACCATCATACAACCTTATTCTAAACTCTGAACCATCCACATTTGATTAAAGCACTAGATAACCACGAATTAAAACATCTTATATAAAGTTCGATAAATTTCTAATTAAAATATATTTAATGTAGATTTCTTAAAATTTTCAGAATTTGGTACTTGGACTCGTGAATAGCCCATGTGAGTGTTCTTAATCTACTTTAATGAGTATTTCAGCAATATTTAATGTGAGTGTTCTTTTGTTACTTTATTGCGTATTTCAGTCATGTTTTGAGTGAGTGTCTATCTCATTGGTACATTTTTATTATTATCTAAATTCTTTCGTGCATGTTTAATTCTTTATAAATTATATTTGATATATTAATTACCCTTCATGTTCAATTATCAACACACTTGTTAATCCTAGTTTATATTCGCATATATACATATTAAATGCAAACTGTATACCGCTATGAGAATTCATCTTGTTTATTTGCATTAATGTATATTGAATTGTTATCATTTCATGTGAGCCTATTTTATGCATGTATTCATTATTATTTAGTTTATATTAAGTATTTAACCCTTTTTAAATGAATTCTACATATTATTGTTGGTCCTAAACATCATGATATCTGAAAGACCTTAACTGATTATATATGACATCTACATAAACACCATATTGTCCATGTTACTAAAGTCGCTGAGGAAATATTATACGATAACATCGTCCTGCTTATTCTGTTCACTGACATCATATATCTTGATTACACTGTTGATGTTATTACCATTGCTACCATCGAGTTATCCCAGTGATCTAGGTAACATGTATTGTAATTAATCTTGATAATACATGATATTAACTTACACCGGGTTGGAGAAATTGTTGAAAACAACGGATGTATTTTGGGTGGAAATAAGATATAGGTTGCGCAGCCGAACGAGGGTTCCACTGCAAGGTTCCCGTAGGGTGACTGACACCCCGTCGTGTTCTTATTCCTGTTATACATGTTATACATGTTACCTGACTTATTATACATGTTACCTGCTACCTTGCGGTAGGGCCTGATTCAACGCAAGGAGTCTGGGCCGTGGTCCAGAGCATGTACGGGACCCACTTAAAACACAGACGTCTCCAACCGATCAGTTTCAATAACATAGGACCCCGATTGACATGTGTAGTAGGCGTAGTATGGGGTGCGTTTATTGCATATGGCAATTGGTGTTCGCTTACATAATTTATAACTAAATTACATGATACGCCGTAGCTAATATGTGTTAGTTTGTCATATACATGTATGTTATGTTACATACCTGACTGTACTCATGACCTGACATATAATATTATAACAGATTAATCACATTATTCTTAAAGTTACGTATTGTATGTCACTATAATACTTGGGATATATTGATTGATGTTGTATCGTACTATCTCCTTATTATCGTATTATTCATGCTATTTCTTCATTCGATACACCTCATAATAGTATCATAGTATGATCACACGATATATGCATGTGCACCTTCCCCTTTTTTACACTCATTGGGAGTTCTGACTCCCGAATTTGCACATCCAGGGCTATGATTGTTACATTTTGTTGATCAGGTATATGAGGAGATCGTGTTATGTAAGGAGAACGATGTCTCGTTTGCTTGATCACCCGAATTCTTTGGTACAGTTCATCTCTTTATTTTCATCTTGCTGATTTTCTTTGATTCTTTATATATACTGGACTCAGTAGTTGTTCTGTTAATTTTTCATAGAATAACATTATCATGTGTAGGATTTATATGTAATATTGTAGTAACTTTATTGCCTTTATTATTGATTTATATAACTTGTTTAGGTCACTTTAGGCTTAGTGTGTATACGTGTGATATTTTTCTCGCGTACATACGTCGTCGACTCTAGTCGCGACTTGTATTTTAGGAAGCGGGGCGTGACATCTGCCCATCAATAATATTTTTCACAAAATGTTTCAGTCTTTGTCCATTAACTTAGTGTTCCTATTTGTTGGATTTTGAATTTCTATGGCCCCTTGAAGAAACACTTGGGTAACTATGGTCCATCCTATCAAGAACGAAGCTTATTCGAAAACAATCGTAACTTGGCAATGAAGAATCACACTTTCTAGTTGGGCTTAAAGGTCTTCCTGTTAATGTGTCTATTATGAAATGCCTTTGTCGCTCATATGCCTTGGTCCTAGCTTTATAGATGCGTGAAATGAGTTAAGAGGCCAGCTTGTGCCATATCAAATTGCATTTCTTAATGGCCCTATAGGCACGATGCTCAAACTCGACTTGAAGATGACAAGCCTTCCCAAATACTAACATATGAGGAGATTCCAATGGAGTCTTGAATGCAATCCTATAAGCCTACAAGGCATCATCTAGTCGAATTGACCAATCATTGCGATCAGGCCTAACGATCTTTGAAGAATGATCTTAATGTCCCTATTGGATATTACAGCGGTCACTTTCTGACCTCCTCGAGATCATGACACGTGTCCAACCAACCTCAAACAAGCGAGTGACACGTGACTGCTTTCAGAACCTCTAAACAGGAGTCTATCCAATTCAAACTCTGAGCAGTTCAGGTGGTTACAAAGAGATAGAATTAGTTATGAGAATCTCTGTTTCTCAGCCAAATCTCAACTCAAACCCGATAGTTACAGTTCGGAAACAAATCAACCATATCTACAGTTGAGCACAGACTAGCTGATAAAGATAAACACTCGTTCAACTAGTTAAAATCAAGATGCTTGGTTCTAACTGTCTCTGAGATAAACGGCTAAATGTTTAAACAGAGCTGAACTTTACAGTCTTATCCACCAGATACTACATGTATAAATAGCATGCCCCTTCCAACGTGAAGGTAAAATTCACTCCAGAGGAACCTTAGTTCATGAGATAGGTCAACCCACCTGTGTAATTTTCCTAAATTATAGTGAAATTCTCTCCCTCTCCGTAGTTTTTCCCTCTTTGGGTTTCCACGTAAATCTCTGTGTTTGCATTGGTTTGATTTCTACAATTTATCGATTAATCTCTCATATTTTAGTGCGTGGATAAATTCTCTTGAAATTACCCACTGCATTTGGTGCTTTCGTTGAGAGCTTTGGGTCCACACTCTTGAGTTCTCCCCATTCAATACCCTAACCCTTCCTCAAAACACCTCGCACTATTGATATGGCTCCACCAAGGAAGAACATCACCCAGAGCGGGCCCTCCAAATCAGCTCAAACATGCACCTTCATGAGAAGACATTATTTAAACAATTCTTGTCGGACAATTCAAACGTATTTGTGTGGTCCTCCACCAATATGCCGAGAATTGACCCTGACGTCATCTGCCACAAGCTCTTCATCAAAGCGGTCGCTAAGCCAGTGAAGCAGAAGCTTAAGAGAATGAACGAAGAGCGGAATCGCGCCATCAGCGATGAAGTTGACCGCCTACTTCAAGCAGCTGGCTTCATTTGATAGATGTTCTACCCTGACTAGCTCTCCAATCCGGTCCTCGTGAAGAAAAATGGCAAATGGAGAGTTTGCATCGACTTTACCGACCTCAATGAAGCTTGCTTGAAGGACAATTATCCCCTCTCGATGATCGATCAGCTGGTAGAGGCGACGGCGGGCCACCAGCTCCTCAACTTAATGGACGCCTATTCCGGATATAATCAGATCAAGGTGCACTCACCAGATGAAGATATGACAGCCTTCACTACTGGTTGGGAAATGTACCGCTACAAGATGATGCCCTTCAGACTCAAGAATGCTAGGACTACGTTCCAGCGAATAGTTAACCAAGTCTTCAAGGGCATGATCGGGAGCACCATGAAAATATACGTCGACGATATGGTGGTGAAAAGTGTACAGCGCACGAATCCCTCCAACATCTAGACAAAGCCTTTGATTTCCTTAGGCATTGCAAGGTGAAGCTCAACCCCAAGAAGTGCACATTTAGGTGGCTTCCAAAAAGTTTTTTTTGAGATACCTAGTCACTCAACGAGGCATCAAGGCTAACCCCGACCAGATATCTGCGATCTAAACATGAAGTCACCCACTTGTGTGAAGGAGGTCCAGATGTTGAACGAACATCTAGCAGCCCTCAACGAATTCATCAGCCGATCCACGGACAAGTGCAGGCCCTTCTTCCAAGCCTTGAAGAAGAATGAGGTTGACTTCCACTAAAGGAATGCGAGACAGTCTTCCAAGGATTGAAGAAGTATCTGACTCCACCCCTGTTGTCAAAGCCTTCCTCGAGAGAAACGCATATCTTTACCTCGTCTCGGAGTTAGCTGAGAGGAGCTACAATTCACGAAGACGAAGATACAGAAGCCGGTGTATTACGTCAGCCACTCCATGAACAGGCCACAAACCAGATATCAAAGGCTAAAAAAGTTGGTGCTTGCTCTCTTCATCATCTCGAGAAAGCTTAAGCACTATTTCCAAACCTTCCCAATCACAGTCCTCATAGAGCATCCCTAAAAAACATTGTGAAAAACCAGAAACAACCGAGAGGCTATCTAAATGGGCACCAGAGCTAAGGTCACGTACGAGCCAAGCACAGCAATCAAAGGCCAAGTCTTGGCTGACTTTGTTGTTGATTTCACCTCGGAAGCCACAGAGCAAGCTGACCTACTGGACGGATGGATCCTGAACGTAGAAGGAGCTTCAAACAGCAAGGGGACAGTCATTAGGATTGTCATCACCACTCCAGAAGCCTCGGCTTCCCGGTGTCCAACAACAAAATCGAGTACGAGGCAGTCCTAGCTGGACTACGAATGGCTATTACGCTCGGGTCGCAGGGCTCGAAGTTCAATGTGACTCATTGGTGGTCAACCAAGTCAGCGGGGAATACGTCGCAAGAGATGCTCAGATTGCGAAATACCTACAACGCGTTCTCGGATTGAAGTCCAAAATCCCCCGATGCGACTTCAAATGGGTCCCCAGGTCCGAATATAATCACGTCGATTCACTTAAGCAGCCACAGAGTTCCAGTTTAGACAGGAAATCCCTGTCGAGCATATCGCCAACCCGAGCGTCCAGCAATCAATCAGAGAGGTCCTACGCCTCGATACCTCACCAGGGTGGAGGGACCCCATCACTGTCTATATGAAAACGGAATGCTTCTCGACGACAGAGCAGAGGCACGGAAGCTCCAGCACTTAGCCACCGGGTACACACTTCTCGAGGATGTCCTACGCAGGAAATCCTACTCTATGCTCTACTCCGACCCGTATCTGAGATGTCTTAACCAGCTCGAAGTGATGCAAGAATCCACGAGGGCGACTGTGGGAACCATTCAGGAAGTCGATCCCTCACCCACAAGGTGATTAACAAAGGTATTGCTAGCCCAAGATATTCGACAACGCCAAAGATTGTGACGAAGCCCCCGCAATGTCAGAGATTCGCTCCAGCATCAAACATGCCAAGTACTGACCTCCACACCTTGCGCAGTCCTTGGCCCTTCATGTAATAGGGATTAGACGTGGTCGGACCACTCCCCCATGCACAACCTCAGTTGCGATTTCTGCTGGTGGCCACCGACCACTTCACCAAATAGGTCGAAACAATGTCGCTCTCCAAAGTCATTGGGCAACAAATTGTCAAGTTCCTCTAGCAGAATATAGTGGCTCGCTTCAGGCTTCCCCACACTATAATCTCCGACAATGAAACAAACTTTGCCAGCAAACAAATAACCGGCTTCTACGCCAAGTACAAGATCACCCATCGATTCTCGACGCCTTATTATCCTCAAGGCAATGGCCAGGCTGAGATCAGCAACCGCACCATCTTCGACAGACAGCTTGTGCAAAACTCTGGACAAAGCTAAAAGGCAAATGGGCAGAGAAACTCCCAGAGTGCTCTGGGCCTACAGGACCATCAAGCGCGTCCCCGCTAGTGAAACCCCGTTCTCGTTGGCATACGGGACAGAAGCAATTATCCATGTCGACACTCCGGTGGAAGGAGTGGATCAAGACCAGCGCAACGCCCAACTCTGCCTGATGTTGGATCAGTCGAAGGAAAAACGACGACAGGCGCAAATCCACATCACAGTTTGCCAATAGCAGATCTGGGCTACACATCACAAGAAATGTAAGTTCGAAAATTCCAACTCGAAGACTTAGTCCTGAAGCACGTGATTCAAACCACAACCAAGGGAAGCTAGGACCCAACTGGGAGGGCCCTTGCATCATCATCGCTCGGAGAGGCAAGGAGTCGTATGATCAGAACGGTAACAAACTCAAGAAGCAATGTAACACTTTTCACTTAAAGCGATAATATGCGTAAATCATGTAATTATCCAATAAAAGATCACTTTTTGTTATCTTAACCACGTTTCACCAAAATTCTAATACATGCCCCGGGTACCATGCACACTCTCAGCAACATATCTTGGGTCCTACCATAACGGCTACCACGACAACACAACCTCAACGCTAGGAGTTTCCCCCACTCACGTAGCATTCGCAGGTACCATTGTGGACCGAACCCCACTCAGAATTACATGCCAAGTCAGTCCAAACGCTTCAAACAAAAAACAGATCCCTGACCAAACGCAACAAGCCAATCACAAGCACAAACAAGATATGCTCTCGACCACGTCCCCAACAGCGTCCGGGAGATGGCTCCTAAACAAACAATCCGCCATGACCGGAAGGGCAAGGGTACCGATAACTCCCAAGAAGACACCAGCATGGGAGATCATGCCTCAAACTGCAGATTGAAGCCTGCAAGGCAATGAGAATACCAATGCCAAGACCGTAACTTTGAAGATGGACTGAGGAGCAGTGGCAGGCAAGGCAGGGGCATCGAATATGAGTGCAGACAGCCAGTCCTAGGGATCAGAACCGTCATCAAGTACCTCTATGCTCCCTGCTCCATGATCGCTACAAGGAAAGGGATGTCGAGCCCCAACCCTGCCCGGCCTGATCTGGTCAGAGGCCAGATGTGCAGACCAAGCAGAAGCTAGAACATTCCCTATCTTACTGACAGTCGGGCCTCATCACAAGAACCGAAGCCTCTTGACAGGCCTATCGCGAAAATTGAAGCCCCTCGACAAACGAACTTCTGAACATCAGGAGCGCAACAACTGTCTCCATCCTCTCCCTATCCCTCCACCGAATAAGGAGACATCACCGCCCACAGAACAATGTGAAATATTAGAAACAAGAAATTTTCAAAAAGCAACGCAGTTCTCCCCTTAAAAGCACACCCCTTATTTATAGAGGGGAAGGCCAAGCGTCAACCATTCAGAATTTTAATCCCCAAGAAGACGAAGAGCCACTCGATCAGCAGTCTACACGTGTCACGACGGTTCGGATCTGAACTGTCGCGCTGGATACGCCGCACCATCCTCGAACGCCACAACTCCTCGAAAAGTGACGGTTAATTGACTGACGTGATCGCGAAAGGAACGCGCATTTAAAGCTCAGCCAGCCTGTAAAGCCACGCACGCCACAAAAAAAGGACTAATGTGACAGCAATAGACCCAGAGTTCTCTCAATCGATCTACTCCCTTCTCTATCTCTCAGAGTTCCCGGGAACCCATAGCTCCCAATGAAATGTTTCCGACCTCCCAAAGAAAGGGAAGCAGCGGGGGCATCTGTAGTGGTCACTTTCCGACCTCGAAATCATGACACCTCTAACCAACCTCAAACAAGCGAGTGACACGTGGCCACTTCCATAACCTCTAAACATGAGTCCTCATCCAATTCATACTCCGAGCCAGGTGGTTACAAGGAGATAGAATCAGTTATGAGAATCTCTATTTATATGCCAAATTTTCACTCAAATCCGATGGTTACAGTTCGGGAACAGATCAATCATATCTACAACTGGATGCATACTACCAGATAAAGATAAACACTCTTTCAACCAGTTAAAATAAAGATGTTTGGTTCTAACCGTCTCTGAGATAAGCAGTTAAATATTTAAACAGAGTTGCACTCTACAGCCTTATTCCCCAGATACTACCTGTATAAATAGCATGCCCCTTCCAACGTGAAGGAGGAGAAATTCACTCCAATGAAACCCTAGTTCATGAGATAGGATGACCCACTATTGTAATTTTCCTGAATTATAGTGGAGTTCTCTCTCCGTTAATTTTTTTCCTCTTTGGGCTTCCACGTAAATCTTTGTGTTTGCATTGGTTTGATTTCTATAATTTATTGATTAATCTCTCATATTTTGGTGCGTGAATAAATTCTCTTTGAAATACCCACTGCGAATATCTCTACTTGGCCACTGGTTTGCGAGTGGTAAGGTGTTGTTGTCTTGTGTGTGATTTCATGTTTGAAACTTTCAATTCCGAAAATGAGAGCCACTGTCACTAATGATAGCACGTGGGAATTCAAATTGGTTAAAGCAAACCGGCTAAAGATGTTGCTTTGGATAATCTTGATCACAACTGGGGAAGACTAGATTGGTTTTACAAACTTGATCAAACTGCCTCATATATGATTGGTCAACTCTTTTTCTCCCAATCTCTGATGCAATTATAACAAGCCTAAACAAAAGAAACCGAAGATATCAAACATATATAAACAAAAGGAGTCGAACCCAGAATTTTTTCAAAGCTTTTACAAGGGCAACCAGTGTTCTAAAAAAAGGTTTAAGCGGCCGATTAATCATCCGCTTAAATGTTTTCGCCCTGAAACCAAACAGAACTTGAAGAAAGCGGTCGAATTACTCGGCAAGGGGATTAATTCGCTTAAGTGATGATTAAGCGTCTAATCGGTGATGAATTAGCGTCCGTTTAAAACGTTATTCAAATGTTTTCTAAATGAATTCGAATTTTGAACCTATTAAGCTAACTGAACTCAAACCTGATCCAATAATTGCGAATATAAATTGTCGTGTGTTGGAGAATTAGGGCTCGTGAGCCTTAAATTTATCCACATCCTCGATCCTCCTGTGGCGACGACGAAGCTCCCGAATCTCATGAGAAGCTCTCGATGCTCATGGCGACGAGATGACAAAGCTCCTGAAGCCCTAATTTATCTGAAGCTCCCGAAGCTCACGGCGGTGACGATCCTCCTGGGGAATTAGGGCTCCCGAAGCTCAATGACGAAGAAGTTTACAAAGCGCTGATCCTCTTGTGGCGAACTCCCTCTTTGATCCCCTTATGGTTGATCCTCCCACTATGACCTCCCTCTTTGACGACAAAGACCTCCCCTAAGATCAGCTCTCTGGTCAGCAGCAAAGCGTCGACGACAACCACGTCCTGCAACGACGACGACCTCCCCCTGGTCGGCTCTCTCCCTTGCGTGCATGTATTTTGCCCATGTTCTTGCCAATAGTCTTTGTTTCTTTTAATAGGCTGAGGAATGCCTCAAGCGTGAGAAGGATAGAGTTGCACATTACTTGCAGTTGTATCTAGTAGTGAACCAAAGTTACTAGAAGTATGTTGCTTTTTTAAAAAATACATATATTTGTTCATTTAAAAATATTTTTTAACTATAGTTGTTGGAGGTGGAGGTTTGATGTACTTTGAACTGATTGACATTATTACTTTTTAAATTCCACTTAGTATTAACAATCTAATTTTTCGAATGATGTTTGCTATAACTTTTATGCTTTTTTGGAGTTTATAGAAGTCATATTTGCATGTTTTAAGTATTATAATATTATTATATATTAAAATAATAATAAAACGTGTAATCTGTTTAATCACCGTTTAAACTGTTTAAGTATTATGCGCTCACTGAAATCGCTTTTTAGAACATTAAGGGCAACATATATACTTATAATTGAACATTGTAGAGAAGAACTACAGATGCAAAGTAGAAAAAGAAAAACAAACTAGCAACTTGTAAGTCATGAATGCAGAGAAAGATCTGCGGATTGCAAAAGACACTTCATCAGTATATCAATGACTCCATAGCCACCTTAAAATTTGTAAGCCATTTCTGGCTTTATATGTGCTAGATGAAACAGATACAGGAGTATATCAACAGATAATGCAAGTTTGATCAATAAGCTCTCAACAAACTTAACGCTACCTCTCAAACCTTAAGATATATGAGATAGAGCTACACAAGCATGCATGCACACAGGGAACGCCGTCCAAATGCTTCTTGGTCATAATAAAATGAAGTACTCTGAAGCAACTATCAGCAAACACTAAAAAACGCACCATAGTAGCAACATAAATTTTGGCACACAAACTTCAAGCAGAGAAGAAAACAATGGTGGTGATAGCACATGGTTCAGTTGCTCAGAGTTCTCTGCACATACTAGAACGATTTCATGTTTATTCTAAAAGTACAAGTTTATACTCTCTTTTACAACTATACACAGAGGTTCCTACTTCTAATTCATCCAAATTACCATCTACATGGACATTTTGTCACAAGAAATTTCCACCGTATATGAGGCGCACACAAACGCGTAAAATTTTGCCCTTTTTCCCCTTCTTTTCCTTTCTTCCTAGTTTAGCCAAATATCCATAAAACCCACTACTGATTACTAAATTAGGTTATGGGACCCAGGAATATGTGTTGGATACATATAGAATAACAGAAGGATAGCCATCAAGTAACCACATCCCCAATGATCAGTGAATAGAAATTATTGGTATATGTTTAAATCATCACACCATCAATGGCCATATATCTTAAGGTGGGATATTCACAAATCAAGTAGAAGATAACAGGACAAATGCACTCTAGAAGGGACATAAGTGATAAGAGACATGATTTGTCAAAAATACCAAATTGACCCCAACATATAAAAAAGCAAGAGTAATCTTCAAGAATCAAACAGCTACAATAGGACCATTTTTTATCTTACGCACAATTCACTAACAGAACTTGTCATGCATCAAGCCACTCTCTGCTGAAGCAAATAATATAATACTATAATTCTACAATTAGAAAGCAGATGAGTCAGACTTTTCTTCTCATTGTACAATAAAAAGTCCACTTTCTTTTTAATTTTGTCAGAAATCAGAATCCAGACTGTAATAGTAAGCCATACAAATTATATAAATTTCACAAAAAAAATTATATACCAAATTCCACTACACCAGCTATGATGGATATTACCACTCTGCTCTTTTCCTACTGAAATACAAAGAGTGATATCCTAATCAATTACAACTTGATCAAACTCTGAGAAATTATGCATCCATCAGAACTCATGGGGCGTTGTGCAATGGTTTACCTTTGATTGTTTTTGAAGTATCCTTAAATGGCAATTGGGGAAGAGAGAATCTTAGTGAACGTTGGTAGTCAAGGATGAAAGGATAACCAGCAATTCAAGGTTGACAACCCCCCATTTGCTCCCTGAGAAAATAAACCAATATTTATCATATCCCAACCCACCTAACTTACTTTGTTCTTATAGATCAAGCTACAGACAAAGACTTCTAACAAACTCAGGTCATGATGAACAGAGAAGGCCGAGTCAGCCGATCGAAAAGGCATGCCCATATACGGCTCAAACACGCATACGACACTTTGCATGAGCTCTTCTGTGAATGGTTTGATGCCTGAGTTTAATTTAGATCCTGTTCAGACGTGCTCATGTAAAATTAGGCATACTGTTTATAACTTTCCCTACCCTAAAATCCTGCTTATACATTTTCCTCAACTTGTGCCCCGTTCATGAGTTCGCCCTAACCACCTCCTGAACCACACCCTGGCATAATCTGTATACTTTATCCATGTGACACGACCACAACCTATGTTACACCCTCACCCCCACCTACCCCTCCCCTTCTCCTCCTGTCCCTTCCTCCTTGCTATCTATAGACCATGCTATTATTCTCACCACATAGATTTGCCAAAATTCATCCACAATAGCTTCCCGCTTCCATATTTCTCAAAACTCCTAGTTCTAAAAGGCAGCAAGCACAAGTCCAGAAGCAGATATCCTAGTAAGTATAAACCATGGAGAGAAGAAAATGATAATAACTAAAAGGATGATGACAATCAACACTCGCCTAGTGCAGTACTACATTCCAAAAAGCACATCAACCTGTATTCAGACGTCAATTGCATGCTCGTAAACCATGAGGCTCCCACCAAATTGTAAATGAAGTAAAAGAGAAAAGACTGGACTGCTATTTTACATTTCATCCAAAAACAGCAGCACAAATTCATAACATAACAAATACCAAAAAAAGAAAATAAATGCATAGTTACAACTTCGTTTTACTCTAGATCGGATCAACAAATCTCTACCACTAAAAAAACAAACAAATAAAAACAACATCTGATTCTAATACTCATTGCAATTACTATCTACAACGGCAATCATTGGTCTAAAAACTAATACATGACGCTACATTTAAGAGGCAATAGATCCAAAATACTAATACAATCAAATGGAGAATCACGATCTAGATTTCTCTACCACCGATCCACAGATCAGAACAAAATTATTATCAATAAGCAAAAAGAAGGAAATTAAGTCTATGGTTTGTTTCCCTCTTATTAATTAATCACAAGAACGCAAAAAGGAAAGAAACAGATCACTGTGCTGTTTTAAACAACACTTAAAACGGAATCAAAGAGTTAAGAAATCTTCAGATCAGATCTAAAATAATCAACCACAAAAAAAAAGGCAATAACTTAATATTATCATCAGCTATTGCATTTAAGTGCCGAAGACAAAAACACATGTAAATACATCAAAAACCTACTGAAAACAACAGTAACCAACACAATCTCAATTACTCTGCCTTCAATATCAGATCAGATCAACATCACATCTAAATCGCAAAAAATAAAGGCCAAATCAAGAAAACTTTTGGCGAGCGCTTACGAGATTAGTTTAAGCTCCACCGGCAGCCGCGATCTGTAGCGATAGAGCTTTCCGAACACGTGGAGGGCGGTGACGAAGCCTATGAA